>PVLC010000785.1:31188-142168 GCA_004027655.1 Graphiurus murinus
CTCCCTCCCTCCCTCCCTCCCTCCCTCTCTCCTTTCCTCTCTCTTTCTCTCCTTCCCTTCCTTATTGGGGATTGAACCCAGGAGCATTCTACCTCTGAGCTACATCCCTAGCCCCATTTTCTTTTTTTATTTAGAAGAGGGTCTAACTAAGTTTCTGAGGAGCTCACTAAGTTTCTGAGGCTGACCTTGAACCTGCAGTCCTCTTGTCTCACCAACAGCTTCTTACTTTAAGACAACATTTGCATGTAACATCACCAGGTCACCCAGCCAGTCTTGAAGACTTTGGCAATACACCCAAGTTCTTGGGAAGCAAATGACTGTTAATCGTGCTGCATCTCATGGGGACTATTTGTGATGTGGAAACTTCCCAGGAATAAATATTTTAGTCATGACGGGACAAGAAGTGCTGGTGAGGAAGGGCAGACCTGTCTTCTGTCTGAAAGTTGTGCTTTATTATATGCATACTATTTTTACTGAGGGACGTTCAGAGGCATCTTCACTGAGAATGAGATTTGGCAGAGATAAGATTTGAGTAAGAAGTTATACAAACTTTCTTTTCCTTTTTCTCCTCTCTTTCCTCACCCTCTTCCTCCAGAGAAGGGAATTTGTGAGATTAGGCAATATTTGGCAATGGGAAAAGTAGAGGCCTGAAAAGAAATCTGTTTTCATTAAAGTAACAATGAAAACAAAGAAGAGAAGATGTTGGAAAATTCATACCAGTTTCCATTCATTTCCTGGGTGGCAGCTATGTTCTGGGCTGTGATAGACACTGGGGCGAGAGATCAGACCTGCTCTCCAGTGACTTGGAGTCTTTTCAGGAATGGTGGAGATTTAAGAAAGAGAGAGAGACACAGAGCATCCTTGGAAAGAACTAAGCAGTGCTGATGAAGTGGGAAATAGCTTTCGTTTGTTCATGTGTCATGCTTCTGCAAAGTTCTTTTCTTACTGGAAATTGGAAGTTGTGCTCTGCACTGATTGTTGTGGAGAGAGAAGGACTGCCAGATGGATACAAGAGCTGGGTGGCCTTTTCTGTGCCTGTAGAAGGAAACTCGCCTGAGCTTGGTGCATCCTGAGCAGCAATGAAAACATGAGACCGTGCCCCGCATCGGCTGCCGCTGACAGCTCTGCAGGTTGGTACCTGCCAACTGGCCCATCTGAACACACTCATGCTGAGCAGCAGGAAAGCCTGGCTTGATCTTGAACTTTCCTATTGATTTCCATGTGTGCGAGTGGGGGCTGGGGATGGGAGGGAACATGGGCTGTGGAGGAACCTAGAGCATTGGGTCACTTTTCTATCTTTATCCCCTGTCTTGGCGATCATCCAGTCCTGTGTCTTTAAATATTATACATATGCTCCAAGGATGCCTGGATATATACCCCTACCAGGAATGTTCCCGATTATGGGTCCAGATAGCTGCTAGCTATCTCCTCTTGGAGTTCAAATAGACATCTCAAACTTATGTCACAAATTGAGCTCTGGATACAGACCACACAGTCTGCTCCTCCCATGATCCTCCATTCTCCATCAATGGAAATGACATTCTTTGGGGCACTGGGGCTGAAATCCTTGGAGCCATCCATGGTGCCTGACGTGGTCACCATCCCACGTCTTGTCCGCTCTGTCTCTAAAATCTCTCTAGAATTCCACCTCTGCTTCCCACCCAGGCCCAAGGGCCCCCTCACCTGGAGTGTCACTCCACCACCCCAGCCACTTCCCCTCCTTGCACTCTTGTCCCTCCTCTCTCCTCACTCCAGCTCTGCTCATGTGGAAGTCAGCCTCTGCTGATAACTTCTGTGGCTCGCACCTCCCTCGGAGTGGAGGCTCGAGCTGTGTGGGTGCCAGCTCTGCTCTGGTGTCTCTGACCTCAACTGGACTCACCTGCTGGCTCACCCCCCTTCAGCCACAGGCAGCCCCGCCCTGTGTCGTGACTCTGTGCCTCAAGGTCTCTGCATAGTTCCTGGTTGTCTCCAGGATTCTGCTATATTAGTGAGGGTCCCATCAGGACGCACGGGCACACTGGGAACTGGGTAACTCCAGGAGGATTCCGCCGTGGGTGGTGCAGCTGAGTCATCGGTGTCTGTGTTTTTCACGCAGCTCAGCCTCTGGGCCGTGGAGAGGATTCTTGTGATGTTTCTGAAAGAGGGCTCCATGCTGTCTCTGGGATGTTCTTCCAGCTACCAAATCCCGTTCCGCAAGTTTTGTGGAACTTGATTGATCTTGCCAGATTTTTATAAGCCAGCTGGGATTCGTATTCCTGCTGCTCATGGTCCTTAGGTGGCCTGGAGCCTGAGACATCGAGACTGGCAGCTGTCCATCCAAAGCACTGGAAATAATGCTGTTGTTCCCCTTATCTACCCCAAACCAGTGATTGTACCTAACCTTGTATATACTCCTTCCCCATACTGCACATACATATCTCTGACAAAGTTTAATATATAAATTAGTATAAATTAGGCACAGTAATAAATTAGCAATAATAATGAAACAGAACTATTTTAACAATAAACTGCAATCAATGTTATTTAAAACTTACAAATTATTATTATTATTTTTTTGGAATTTTCCCTTTTATATCATCAGTCAGTTGACCACAGATAACTGATACTGAAGGAAGTGAGATCTGGATAAGGGGGCCTTCGGTAGTCCCTTTGCTCCTGTGCATGACCACGGTGTCACAGCTGCCACCTGACCAGTGTGTATAAAATGAGCCCTGTCAGGACAGATGATAGAACAGGAAGTCTGAATGGTTGCTGAAGCGAATGTCGGTCTCACAGCCCCATGGATATGAGAGATGACGGGTAGGGGGTAATTCTGGACAAGACTATCCTAGTGATTCCTCAGGGCTCTCTCGTGAGACCCAAAGCATAGTTTTTGGTAAATACTCATATTTTTTTGGTTGTCTGACATGACAATTTTTATTCTTTAATTTCTGTTTGTCCTTAACTGGTAGGTGGCTTTTGATTTTAGTTAGTTTGTTTTGATGGTACTGGGGATTGAACCCAGAGGCATTCTACCTTCATCTCCAGCCCTTCATTTTGAAACAGGGTCTCACTAGATTGCTGAAAGTCTTGCTAAGTTGCTGAGGCTGGCCTTGAACCTGTGATCCTCTTGTCTCAGCCTCCCAAGTACTGGGATTGCAGGCATGTGGCACTATGCCCTGCTTGAGTTTAAGTTTTGAATATTTGTGTTCCTATGACTTGTTAAATTTTTGTGACATGAATGCTATTTGATTTAATGGGAAAACTCATAAGTTTGGGGAAACATTTTAAATCGCTTCATAAAGAGAACATTTGGCAAGGTACAATTTCTCTCTACATCTTCCTCTATTAAATGAGCCAGGTGTGGTGGTGCATGTCTGTGAAGCGTATGACATGCACCTGATCAGTGGCATGGAGGGTGTTCAAGGCCAGGCACGTTGGGGCATTTTCCTTTCCTTTCTCCTCTGTGTTTTGAGCAGAAGCAATGCCCTCTTGACTTGGTTTTCCCCTGGCATAGATATGCAGTCATACTCAGAACCTATTTGAAGTTTAGATTTTGGGGAAGTGTGAATTATGTGTTAACCAAAACCAGAAAGTAGCAGAAAATGGTACTTCAAGGAACAAGAGCAGATGCTACCTTCCCGGCTTCACTTCTGCTTCAGGTTGGCTCACGGGAGGCGGGTCAAACCATCTTAGAGGAATTTAATGGTACAGTTTACCTTATTGCTGCCTTTGCATTTGTACTTACCTGTAAAATGCTACCTAAAAAAAAAAAAAATAGAGGGTGTGGGTAGCGAACATTAATTATCTGGCTCACTGAATTTCTAGCTTCTGATGAGCTGCCGGTGGATGGACTGAGGCAAAAGTTGGATTTCCATGATTTGTTTCATTGCTGCTCTCTTGTGAGTCAGAGTTTGCAGTAGGAAAGTGAAATTCAGTGCTTCCCCTGACTAACACATGTGTTATAAAATTAAGAACAGATTAGCCATTTCCAGGTCATCCAGGGTCATTCTCTATGGCCTCCAATGGTCCTGTGATCAAAGTACCTGATGAATCAGTGAAGCTCCGCGGCCTGTAATTTACAACTCTCCTCTAAGGCCAGGAAAACCAGAAATTATGTCAAACAGTGGAAAAATGTCTCCTGGCAGAATATGCTAACTTCCTGGGTTGCTTCTTAATGAGAGCGATAGGGAAGAATGGAGATACTTCCCCCCCCCAAGTAATTAATTTACTTAGATTTCGATTTCGCTCTTTTGAGACTGGTAAAAGACTATTGTAAATTTAGATTGATCTCTTTTGAGACTATGGTATTCTCATTCTAATTAGAGTCTGTTTTGTTTCTCTTTCTCCCTCTCCCCCTCCCTCTCCCTCTCCCTCTCCCTCTCCCTCTCCCATTTCTCCTCTGCTTTTCCAACCTGTGCTTGGTGTGAATGATTGGTACCCGGGTGACCAGTTATCTGTTGCCACCAAACCTCAGAGGCACACAGCAGTACGTCTTCATGGTTCTGCCACCTGGGGTCAGGGGCTCTCGGCTGGCTGGGGCTTGGTCAGCTGCACTGATGTCACTGGGCTCAGCTGGAGCATGAGGTGACCCAGCTGGACTTTAGGTTTCACTCACTCTTCTCCTGGTTCCAGTAGATTACGCAGAAAGGCTCTCTGTGTAAAGGTGGAGAGACAGAAGAGCAAGCAGAAGTACGTGAGGTCTCTAGAGGCCCAGACTTCTACCTGGCAGACTATCAGCTATGCCTCATTCATGGACGAGAGAAAGTTCACTGGGACAGGGAACTCTTTTCTTCCTATTTGGGGGGCTTCCAAAGTCATGTGAAAAAGAGACATGGATCCAGGGTGGGGAGAAAAATGGGAGACTTTAATGCCATCATCTACTACAATTGGCTCCAAGGAACCTGCTGTACATTAAAAATAAATAATTTCCCTTCTAAAACTGAACATCTTGTCGTACGCCTGTAATCCCAGTACTTGGGAGGCTAAGATAGGAAGATTACAGGCTCAAGGACAGCCCCAGCAACTTAGTGAGACTCTGTTTCAGAATGAAAAAAAAGAGGCTGGGGTTGTAGCTTGGAAGTAGAATGCCCCTGTGTTCAATCCCCAGTACTTAAATAAATAAATAAGTAAAATTTCCTATCCTTGTAATTTATCTTTTTCAGGAAACCAGAACCTATGGCTCTCTTTGCAATCTTTCAGACAACATTCCTCTTAACATGGCTGTCTTTGAGGACTTACCAGAGTGAAGGTAAGAAGTGGAAAGAACAGCAAAGAAAAAAGTTGAGTAGAGAAAAGGTGGGGTGATTGGGGCTTTGGAGAAGAGATGAACAGCACCCCGCCCTCCCAGGAATTACTTGGCGTTGATGAGTAGCTCACAGGAAGAGATGTGTCAGTCTTTCAAAGCGATAGATGCCTGGGTCTTGGCCTCCCTCATCCGATGGCTCTTGACAGTGCTGGAACCCTGACTTCCTGCTCACTGTGCTGGGCATGAGCACCTTAGGCCTCATCCAGAGGAAGCTCATGATCAATGTATTTTACCAAGGTCATGGCTGAAGTAGTTCCTGCTGCACCTTGCTGGGTAAAGATGTGGAATCTACCAGAACGGTCCTGGCTACTAGGTTAGACCAAGCTGGGCTGTCCCTCGGCCACACTTATTAAGAAGCTGTTAGCTTTGTAAAATATGGGTGAAAGCAATGAAAGTTTGTGAATCAACAGAAACACTCAAGTTTCTGCAAGATACTATACTAGGTGCGCTTCAGCTGTCATTATAGTTAAAGAAATAATGTTTGTCACTTAGCTACTCCCTGACATAGGGCATTTTGGAGGGGGTACTGGATATTGAACCCAGAGACATTCTACCTCTGAGCTACTCCTCAGCCTGAGTTTTATTTTTTATTTTGAAGCAGGGTCTCACTGAGTGGCTAAGGGACCTCACTAAATTGCTGAAGCTAACTTCAAATCTGCAATCCTCCTGTCTCAGCCTCCCAAATACTGGGATTACAGGTGTGTACCACCATGCCTGGACCAACATAGGATATTTTGAGATAAATCAACTTTATAAATCAGGGCAATAAGAACTCAACACCTCTCAAATGTTTATGGACATTTCAATTATTACTTTGAGCCTGTTACACCCCCCAGCCCTATTTTATTTTTATTTTGAAACAGTCTTGCTAAGTTGATAAGAGTCTCACTACTTGCTGAGGTTGTCCTTGAACCTGTGATCCTCCTGTCTCAGCTTCCCAAGAACTGGGATTATAAGCATGTGCCACACTCAGAACCTATTTTTAAAAGTAGATTTTTAGACTTGAGAGAGTTCCTATTGGTTAATAATTTTCATTGTATTCATCCATATTTTACAAAGCTTTACATTTTTCTCTTCAATATTTATTCTTTGCTCTACTTGCTTTGTAACAGAAAATACAGCCATCTGCTCTTAGGAATTACCTACCCAATTCCTGCTCATGGATTTGGGAAAATGAAGTTTGCAAGGAATATGTATAGATTTTCTCATTTTTTCTTAAAACTCCATGAAAAGATACTTGGAAAAAGAAGGCATTTTGTTCTGATAATAGCTCAATTCTATGATATGCTTCAGATCTGGGTTAGTTTATTTTTGGCCCGAGGCACATGGGAAGATATGCCTTGTTATGGCTTCCTAATAATCGTAGTTTGTTGATTTCTTTCATAACCTGGTGCTAAAAGATAGGAACTAGGATTTCTTGTTTGTAGCATGTCTAACTCTTACTCAACCTGTCCTGCCTGCTGAAATCTAAGCTTGCAACAACAGAGCTGAATGCATATCCTGCACAATAAGAATATTCTAACCCAACCAGAGCTCCTGATTCTGAGGTAGGCCCACCGCCCCATGTCCAGGCTCTCCAGGTGGTTGAGGGTATTGCCTCGGGCGTTGGGACAGCTCATTTCACTAGTGAAGTCTCATTATCTGACTCAAGACCTATTGGCAGTGAGTGAGCCTTCCAACAAGGCCCTCTGCACTCAGGGCAGGCCTTGCTGCTCACTCTTGCTGCTTCTTCTGTTTAGGTCAGACCTGCATTTCCCTATTCTCCTATCAACTCATCTTTGTTTCTACTTCTAGCTCTTTCTACTAAGCAGGGCTTCTCTGGTGAGTAATCCAGTCTCTGTTATCACCTGCACTGTTCAATATCACCTCCTTGTTTCAATATCTGAAGCATTTGACCACCTTCTACTTAGTGGCTTGCCACTCAACCAACCAGCCAGGTGCAGGTCTGAGAATCTATTTCAGATTACCTTGCCTAACTTCTCCCACCTATGAGAGAGCAAAGACTCTTTAGTTAACCCTGGGTAGGTGCTTCCATCAGCCAGAGATCATGACTACAGCATTTTGATGTATTTTCCTCCTCCTTTGTGTCTGTGTATACTTAGATGGAGATGTAAGTATGTAGCTTTTAAAACAAAAGTTAAATTATTCTATATATTCATCTATCTATCCTAGGGATATTTTGCTTACTTTTTTTTTTTTTTTTTTTGCATTAGGAATTGAACCCAGAGCTTTTCTACCTCTGAGCTACACTCTCAGTTCTTTTTATTTATTTTTATTTTTATTTTTATTTTTTTTTGCGGTACTGAGGATTGAACCCAGAGGCATTCTACCTCCGAGCTATACCCCCAGCCCTATTTTTTATTCTTTATTTTGAAACCGGGTCTCACTAAGTTGCAGAGTGCCTCACTAGATAGCTGAGGCTGGCCGAGAACCCGGATCCTCCGGTCTTAGCCTCCCGAATGCTGGGATTACAAGCGTGTGCCACCACGCCCGGCTAGTTCTTTTTATTTTATTTTATTTTATTTTTGGTACTGGGGGTTGAATCCAGGGGCTTCTACCTCCAACCCACACCCCCAGCCCTATTTCATTTTTTAATTTTGAAGCAAGGTCTTACTAAATTGCTGAGGCTGGCCTCGAACCTGCAATCCTTCTGTCTCAGCTTCACAAATACTGGGATTACAGACATGCACCAACACACCTGGCTGATATTTTGGCTACTTAAACAATTAGTACAGCATAAGATGAGTGTTTCCCTTTGATATTAAATGCTCCCCTAGAAATAACATTCTATTTAAGCCCTGCGTGGCATCCGGTCTTATGCATGGACCACTGTTTATTTCCTCAAGCACTGTTGTGCTGGCCAGGAAGCAGGGCAGGCGAGTGGGAGGGGAGTCTACAGTGAAGTCCAGGTTTAGATCACAAGCGGCCCGGCCTTCCTGGCCGCACTCCAGCGGGATGGAATGAGAGCTGGCCTGGGAACCAGGAGCCCGGGTCTGGTCTGGTGTATGGCCTTGGCAGGGCCACTTCCCGTTTTTAACCTCAACCTCTTCATCTGAAAAATAACAGGATTGAACTTAACAATCTGTACAGGCTTTTTATCTCTCTGGCTATCCCTTGGTGTTTTATTGTTTTTGACCAATTTATTTCTGACTGATGTTCCTCAAGTACCTGAGTCATTCAACACTTGCTGATAGTATGTGTTAATGTAAAGATCTTCTTTCCTTTTGTCAAAAGCAGCATATGGGAACTTTCTAGAGCTTCTGGAAATACAGTTTGTACTGGTAGTTGACTCATTCATTCAGCAGCCAATCATGGAATGTCTAGGGTGCCACTGGTATGTTATTAGTCTTGGTTTCCCTGAGCTGAATAAGACTTAGTCAAACCCTTGTTTACATCACAGCCCAGTGGGAACAGACACAGGGACAGCCTGGTGTGCCTGCTGGGAGCAGTGCCCCAGACAAGGGGTGAGAAATGCCACCGGGGGAATGGCGTGCCCTGAAGAACCATGATAGGGAGGTGAACCAGATACCTTAAGGCAATATTTATATCCAAATACAACATATTATATGATTCTGAAACTAATTCGTGTTTCCAAGGAACATTTATCAAATACAGAAAAGTATAAATAAGAAAACTAAAATCACCCAACTTCACCATCCAGAAATAATGGCTTTGGGATGGGTGACGCTCTGTGAAGGCAGCTGCGATGACTAACTCTTTCATTTTATGGGTGTTCTTACTGATATAATTTTCCTAGAATCTGCTGTCTGAAGTCTTCTTCCATATTTTAGACAGGTACTCTATCACTGAGCTACATCCCCAGCCCTTCTTCTTCTGTATTCTGAGGGTAATGCTTTATCAGGATCTGAAGCCTTCTACCATGCGGGCCAGTCATAGGAAGAACTTCACGCTTGTCTCCCATCTTCAGTTTATCTGGCTTCATCCCGAGCCCCATCCTGTGATGAGTATCCTGGACATTGTTGGAGCCAGGAAGCACACTTCCCAGACGTTCTATTTCATGTCAACTTTAATAGGACAATTGCTCCTGTCTTAACTGTTGGGGAGCAATACAACAAAGGGGTGCATAGGATTTGGTGTAAGAGACATCATTATTTAAATCCCACAGAGCTCTTTCTAATTGAATCCCATATAGCTTTTCGAAATTTCCCTCTCTAAACAGTATCTTACAGTTTAATGAGACAATATAGGTAAAGCAGTTGGACTGGTAAAAATACATGCTCATGCCCAATAGTGTTGCTATTTTTACTTCCCTCTGAGAAAAATAGCATGCGTATATTGGTAATTTAGGGACTTTTTTCTCAGTATCGAAGTGGGCTTCTATTATTGTTGTTAAGAGAACACACTCTATTAAAGGAAGAAGATACTGGGAATTAAACTCAGGACTTTCCTTATGCTAAGTACATGTTCTACCACTAAGCTACACCCTCCCCAGCCCCTCACTTGCCCTTTAAACTATATGCCAGAGGGTTCCAGGCCACCAGAGCAAACCCCCAAGAAGTTAGAACAATGAATGCCTAGCAGAAGGTATCTGTTAAACGGACATGGTGGCACATACTTGTAATCCCAGTACTTGGGAGGCTGAGACCGGAGGACCCAGGTTCACAGCTAGCCTCAGCTACTTAGTGAGGCCCTCCGCAACTTAGTGAGACCCTGTTTCAAAATAAAGAATAAAAAATAGGACTGGGGTGTAGCTCAGAGGTAGAATGCCCCTGGGTTCAATCCCCAGTACTACAAAAAAAAAAAAAAAAAAAAAAAAAAGAAAAGGTATCTGTTATACCATGGGTCATTACACACCAGCCAATTTTATCAAGTCTTTATCTTTTGAATACCTTTCTACTCTTCGGATGCTTTCAGTCCAATAATTGGAATGGTTGAATCAGCAACACACAACTCCTTTCAAATCCATATGGTGTTTTTTTCTAAGTGGGAAGCTGTAATTTGTTCTTCTTCAAGAATCAGCAGTGATTAACTCACTCAGGGCCCGTCCTCTCTCTAGTGGCAGATTGTGTGGCTTGTACCTCTGTGTGTGGTCATTGGCTGTGGTGCCACTGATAGTTTAAAGATGGTCAGCCTGAGAGGTACTGGGCCATGTCTCAAATGCTTGAGTATTCTCTCTCTCTCTCCCTCCTTCTCCCCCTCCCACCTCTCCCTCCCTCTCTCCCCCTCTCCCCTCCCTCCCCTCCCCCACATATACTAGGCAGGTGCTCTACAGTTGAGCTATATTTACAGCACTGAACTTTATTATTTTACAGACTCCATCATACAACTATCTATAGCTATTCTTAACTTCATATGAGTTTGCCTTGTCTCTCCAATTAGCTTCTTTCTTTGAGCTAGGAACCTTGTCACAAGTATTTTGTTTCACATAAGTCCCTAATATGTTGTTGGTCTCATGCAAATAATTCAGTAAACTCTTGCTAGAGGGGTTTTAAGTTCAGTGCATTGACATACAAGGAATTATGTCTAAAGTAGGGTATGTACCTACTTGGTAGCCTTTTGCAAACTATTTTGAATTCTAGGAATATGGAATGTATAGCAAAAATCCTCTTTTTACAGCCCTGTTATGAACTTCAGACCAGTTAGACTATCCAATAAAGATTCTTATATTTTGTTTAACTATCTTCCAGTTTATTAATTAGCTGTGTATTACTCAGCAAACTATTTCATTAACCTAGGTCTTAATTTCTTTTTCTGCTGAGTGATTTCTAAATTCCCTTCCAGCTTTTCAAGGTTTCTAATTCTGGGATGCCCACATGAGCAGTATTTTCCAAAGCCAAGCAATGATGGCATTGAACAGTTTAATTATCTGTGACTACTCACTCATGCTCCTATTAAGTACTATTTCATACCTCTTTTTGGTCTTTCAGTCTTGGATGAACATTTGCCATTGACTCCTGAATCACTTACCGTTTCCATCAATTCTGAACTTCAGCGTTTGCATCTACAATGGAGCGTCCACAACCTTCCTCGCCATCAGGAACTGAAAATGGTATTTCAGATAGAGATCAGTAGAAGTAATACATCCAATGTCATCTGGGTGGTAAGTATTATTTGGAGGAAGATCGATATATAAAAAATCCTTTTCTGATGCCATAGTTTGTCTTTTATAGAATCTAAGAAATCCCATTAGGCAAACACATAGCCAGCTCGAAACAGTTCTAAACAACTGCATTTCTGTGTTTCGGTTAAGAGAATACCCAGGACAAAGTGATGTGGCCACTTTAGTTTGAGGTGATGCACTAGGAAAATAGACTATTTCTCTGTCCCCTAAAAGGGCTATTGGATCCATCTGTGAGTAGTAGATTCCCAAGATCTCTAAAAATCAACCAGTTCATTTCTCTTCTCTATTTCTTCTCCGTCCACCAAGGATTTTCCTAAATGAGATATTACAATATGACAACATTTTCCTTACTTGTGAGGCTTTTTTTCTTATATTTAGATGAAAGGAAGAGTAAGTAGTAGTGTTTTATGTTAAAACCAGCAAGGAGGTTCTCCATGGTCCATGTTGGAAAGTAATTGAATGTCCTCCGTCTCCTCACTTGTGGGTTTCCTATAAAATATTGAGAAATTTTTAAACTTCACTCTTTTTCTCCTTGAATTATTTGGGGTAGATTTTCACTCATCTCAAATAAAATGATGGTCATCTGTTGTGCCTGACAATTACCTCTCTAGTGCCTTGGGACACAGTGGTGATTTCTTTCCACTACCATTTCTGGTCTAGGGAACCTTAATCTATATGCACATCAGAACCTGTTGTTATCATGGGATAGTTAAGGCCAGTGGAATGTTTACTCATTGAAGGGACCTGAGAATTCCCCCTGGTGATAAGGGTATGCAGGACTGTGCTTGGGACTTCCTTTAGCCCAGTGGAGGTCCACTTTCTTTCTGGTAGTGGATGCATCAAGTCCCCATAGTGGTAAACTACCCTTTGAGTGGTCAGCTATAGACCTTGTGTAAATCCTAAGTGGATGGAGTGAGCACTCTATTAACCTGAGGCCACTTGCTCAGATCTCAAGTGCAATACTAGATAAGGAAAGTAAATGAAGACTTCAACTTTGTGACCTTCAGCCTTTACTAACATTCTGGGTCCCTGGACTCGATGCCAGTGGAATGTTTTCTCATTGAAGGGACCTGAGAATTCCCCTGGAGATCTGAGCAAGTGGCCTCAGGTCAATAAAGTGCTCACTCCATCCACTTAGGATTTATACAAGGTCTATAGCTGACCACTCAAAGGGTAGTTTACCACTATGGGGGCTGTTTACTGTGCTGATTTTTTTTCTTTGGGGTACCGGAGATTGAACCCAGGGGCATTCTACTTCTGAGCTACACCCCTGTCCGTTTTATTTTTTATTTTGAAACAAGTTTTACTAGGTTGCTGAGGTTGACCTTGAACCTGTACAGGGATTACAGGTGTGTGCCACCATACCAGGCTAGTGTGATGATTTTGAACAATATCAATGCTTCTATGTATTGACCTGATTCTCATGATTCCACTTCACATTAAGAAGTGTGTGTGTGTGTGTGTGTGTGTGTGTGTGTGTGTGTGTGTGTGTTTCTGATATATAGACTGATCAGTGATTCAGGCCCAGGAAAACATTGAGCAAAGGTCTTATCGAGGCTAAGAATGGTCTAAGAGGAAGAAATTTGGAGTGAAGTGATGGAGGAATTTTGGAAAACTAGAACTTACCACCATTAACAAAAATAGCATTAACCAATAGAACTTACCATCATTAACAAAAATAGCATTAACCACAAACCAAGTGAATCTTACTCTGTATTCTTCTAAAATACCATTCATATCTGTTATCATGTTAGCTATAGCATTAGCTGTAGACCCAATGACTCCCCCTCTTTGTTTTCCAAAAGAGCAATTGTTCATTTCTGTTTTCGCATCAGATTCACGTAGCAGTCTCTCTGCAAGATAAGGCAGCTTGTGGAACCTCTCTGTGTAACTTACCTGCGTAACTTACTCCTTAAGAGCAGAGATTTGCCTTCTTCATTATCCTATTCTCACAATACCCCACCCACAACCAAGGAGGAAACCATGACACAGAGAGGTGTGTTGTGTGGCTCAAGGTGACAGGGCAGAGTGGTATCATCTTTCTGCACCGACAGGGAAGACAGCCACATGCAACACCCCCCCCCACACACACACACATACCAGCAGTCCATGCCCCACAGAATAGATGCCGCCATGAGGAACTCTTGTCTCACTCTCTCGTGCTTGGAGTTGAGGTGACACATGGGATCCTCCCCAGCTGAGGAAGAGAAAGCCAGCTGAGAGAGGCTGCTTGCATCTGGACAAGAATCTCCTTTCCTAGGGCAGTTCCCTGCAGTGCCAGGGCGACAGGGCACCCACCCCTGCTCATGCAGAGAGGCGCAGCTTCCAGACTCACTGTCTCAGCAATCCAGAGGAAAACGTCTTGGTCCAGGTGTGTAGAGCTGGAGGGTGTCACCTCCTGCAGGGTGCTGGTCCCAGGGAGCCCTGCTGGTGGCCACACTTCACAGTCCTGCCCGCGGCCAAGCCTGTGCCCTTCCCTCCCCTCCACTGCCATGTGGTTTTGTCAATGGTGGGGGAAGGCAGCGTGGCAGCTCAACTTGGAAGGAGGCCCAGAACGTGAGTCACTTCAGGGATACAGCTCCCGCCTCAGCAGTGAATCAGTGGCCTCAGTTAGACTTCTGTGTCAGCGTGCGTGTGCCAATTGCTAATGTCTGCACGGACCAAATTAAACTTGCCATTTCAATGAGTGAAAACATCTCAAAGACGATTCATCATATTTTTAAAAATCACTGAATTGCTATATTCAAGAAATGTTTCCTCTCCTTCATTTACGAGGCTATAGAGACCACAGAGTACTAGCTGAGGTTAGACAGAATCCACACAAAGAGTGTCTGGGAGAAACACAACCCACTGCATATTAATGAAGTGACTAACTCATTCAGCACATAATATTAGACCACGGGCCAGGCCAGGCGTTGTGCAAGGTGTAAGGGTGTTGGTGCTATGCATGCTGGTGGGAATGAGGAGATAAACTCTCACGAATGGGGCATTGTAATGCGGGATGTGCATGCAGGTCATGGCGTGGTGTGGTGGGCTGGGGGTAGGTCTGACCTCCTGCAATTTGAATAGAGGATTGTTTGAATGCACCCTGTAATCCCAGTACTTGGGAGGCTGAGACAGGAGAATTGCAGATTCTAGGCTAGTCTCAGCAACTTAGCGAGACCTTCAGAAATCTAATGAGACCTTATTTCAAAATAAAAAATAAAAAGTTCTGGGGGTGGGTGTAGCTTGGAGGTAGAATGTCCCCAGTACAATAAAAAGGAAGGAAGGAAGGAAGGAAGGAAGGAAGGAAGGAAGGAAGGAAGGGGGAAGGAAGGAAAGGGGAAGGAAGGAAAGGGGAAGGAAAGGAAAGAAGAAAGAAATATGAAAGATGGTTGGAAGTTGATTTGGAATGGAAGGTTGAGAAGACGTCTCTGGGAAGAGCTGACAGGTGTGATCACAGGCTCTGAGAGGGAGGGCTGGGGCTCTGCAGGCCTGAAGGTGGAGCTGGGGGGGGGGGCTCTGGACACGTGGGGACAGGCCAGGACAGCCGGACACAGGGACACATGCAGAAGGCCATGGGGAGCAGGCTCAGGTCTTGTTTTTTTATCTCGAGGGCAGTAAGAAGAGGGACAGTGACAATATAATGTGAAGATTTTATAGCCCACTCGGCTGCCTGCCAGAGAGCAGAGGGAGAGCTGGGGAAGAGGGGATGCGGCCATCAGGAATGGGCCACAGGCTCAGCCAGCAGAGAGGGGGTGAGAGAAGGGGTGGGATTTGAGGAAGATGTAGGAAATAAAATCCAGTCTGTGGCTTGTTGACATGTATAGAGAGGCTACCATCATTGATAGAGTTCTTTTTTCTTTTCTTTTTGGGATATTTGCTTTTAGATAAAAATGTGTTTTGTAATCGAAGAGTGAAGTAATGAAATTAGCTGAAATCAAATATAAGCATTTAAAAAAAATCTTATCTCTGCATAGAGTGAAAAGGGGGTGTGCACTTAAGTGCCACCCGAGTGGACTAGGATGTTCTCTTTCCAGGGCTGTGTTGCTCTGCTATGGACATGACTTAGGGTTAGCCACCTGAAAAGGAAACAGGTGTCATAGGGAAACAGCAGCAGAGTTGCTTCCTCTAGGTGGTGTGTGACACACAGGTTAACCCATTCCTCTCACTGAGGACTTAACATCCCCTTAGATGCATGGATGCAGCACAGGACCAGTTTCCCCCAGGAAGTGCTAAGTGTTTGTTGTCTTCATCCCCAGCTCTGGGGGGCAGAAAGCAGGAGCCCTGAAGGAGGCCTGCTGGGAAGGAGGAGCTGTGGGGATGCAAAGAAGGAAGCGTGGTTCCTGCTATGCTAGGGTCATGCCAGAGTCACAGATCAATGCCAATGACTAAACATGGTGTACAGGAGAGCTTCAAGGGAGGTTGAGATGGAAGGAATTCAGAAGAAAATGAAGAAAGTCTTCATGGGAGCTGGGAATGCAGCTTGGTGGTAGAGTGCTTGTTTAACATGCACCCTGAGTTCCATTTCCAGCACCACACAGGAATGAATGAATGAATGAACACGGAAGGAAGGAAGGAAGAAAGGAAGGAAGGGAGGAGGAAAAGAGAGAGAGAGAGAAAGAAAAGTTTCATGAAGGAAGTGGGGTATGATCTGGGATTTAAGGATAGAACCAATTCCTGATGCAGAGGGAAATGAGGAATACTAAACTAGGCACACTGCATGAGCAAACACTGAGGGGTAAATGTATAAAACACATCCCAGGTGTGTCAGGTAGACTACTGGGTCCAGAGAAAGGATTCCTATGAGAGAGAGACATGTAGGAGCCAGATTGTAGAGGGCCTTGAATGGAAGGGTAAGATTTAATGGAAATACCAGTGTCTTCGAAGGATTAATACCAAAGGCTGTGCCAAAAGACCAAATTACAATTCAACCTGGACAAGCTTCCCAAGAGGAGGGTAAGGCAGTCTGTGATTGACATCTCTAGGGCCTAAGATTCTGACTGATGGAGCTCAGTGGAGAGAGTGTGGTCCAACTGGCCACCATATCTGAAAAGATAAGAGATAGAAGATCAGGGGTGACACAGAGATCCATCTCTTGATTTCTGGAGATGGTGCCATGAAGGACTCCTCTCTACAAGACTTGGCCAGCCTGATCCTACCCTGGCTAAAAATGAATATTTAAAAATAACTATCACTCTTGCTTATTTTTTAAAGGACAAGCCAAGTCTCTAGTTTCCCGGAATTTTCTTAGCAGGTTCTCTGAGCAGCAGTGTGACCGTCTTCTGTCACTGATCTTTTCTTCAGGACATGAGTGGCTGCAGTTTTCTTTACACTTGTTCCACATGGGCCCCTGAGATTGGAGGACACAGGGACCGGGAGTTGATCTTTCAGAGTCAAGAGGCCATAGCTGCCCCACAGCTGAGATACCAGAGCAAGGCTGTATGTCTCCAAATATCTCCTTTGCTTTTAGGGGAATTACAGTACCACTGTGAAGTGGGACAAAGTTCAGCGCTGGAGCTGGGAATCCGAGCTGCCTTTGGAATGTGCAACACACTTCGTAAGAATAAGGGGTGTGGTGAATGATGCCAGGTTCCCCAGGCTGAGTTTCTGGAGCAACTGGAGTTCATGGGAGAAAGTCCATGGTAAGAAGTGAGGTGGTAACAAGAGTGAGCAGGTTTAATATTTAAGACTCCTCAGGCCTCAGTAGTCAAGTACAGAAGTTCCCTTTGAGGGCCCTGGGTAGACAATGACATTTTTCTGTGGCTCAGATTGGAACTGAAAACAAGTTTGTGAAACTTGTCACAGAGAGTAGATGTCTTAGGTTTTACCTCTGAATTCACTCATTGAGATAATCATGCCATTTAAACAATTTTGTGTTCATTTTCCAGTGGTGGAAAGTGCACCTATTATAGAATGTTACATGAACAAAGCAGGACATAAACTGAATATGCCTTTTCATTAAAATAACACAAAATGTGAATACATCTAGAAGAGAGGTTGGGAAAGATTTTCTGTAAAGGGCAAAATAGTCTCTGTGACTATGGAACTTACCTCTGGCTTTGGAAAGCAGGCATAGACTTTATGGAAACATATGATGGTGGCTGTGTTCCAACAAAACTTTATTTATAAAAGCATTTATATGGCTCAAATTGGTCTGTGGGCCATAGTTTGCCAGTCTTCAATCTAAAGAGAAAGAGGGCAATATGGAAAAATAAAAGCATGTCTTCATTGGAGAGATGTGATTAAGGAAAAATATGTTTTAAATATCCCTTGATTTTGATAATTTAATTTTATTATACTTAAAATTTAGAGTGGGTTTTGCCATAGCTTCTCATGCTCCTGTTAAACTGTAGTCTAGTTCTATAGCAATGACAATTAACTATCTCACTATATACCCTGCCGATTGTCTGAAATTCTGCCAGTAGAATCATTTATTTGCTAAGCATTTATGTGCATTTATTAACTCAAACTGGTAGCCCATTAACCTATGACTAGCCCAGTGCTTAGATTAATAATAATAATAATAATAATAATAATAATAATAATAAATCTGTGTTCTATAGTTTTAGACATTAATTTAGTCCTCATATATGAAATATACTTTATTCTTATCCCCACTTCACAGATGAGGAAACTGAGGCCCAGGGAGGTTAAAGAGCTTATGCAAAGTCATGGAGTCACTAGAACATGGAGCCAGGATTCTAACCCAGAAATCCTAGCTCCAGAGGCCATCCTCTGAATCATTATGTCCTCCTGCTGAAAGGCCATATGTGCAGGAAAATAGAGGTATTGAAGTTATAGTCAAAGAGAAAGAAATAACCATGTTTTAAACAACTTTGATGAAATGAACTAGATTCCTCAAAACCATAACCTCAAAACTAACACAGGAATAAATGGAAAGGCTGATTATTCCTAACCCCTAAAGCACTAGTTCTCAACCATGATGGCACAGTAGAATCACCTGGGACCTTAAAGAGAAGGACCAAAACCTTTGCCCAGGCCCCACGGCACAGGTGAGGTCAGCGATGGCGATTATATTGGCTAGGTGGCGGACAGCAGCAGGCCAGGCTGAGGATTAACTAGGGGTGGTGAGTCCTGAGCAGCAAGCATGGGCTGCACCTTCATGGAAGCCAGCTGGGAGGAGAGCTCTGCTGCAGAACGCCAGGAGGGAGACATAGGGAAGACAGTGAGTTTCCTTAGAGAAGGAGAGAATTTTGATATGCCAATGGGCTGTACAGGAGAGACTGAAGCAAAAGGAGATAGTATTTGAGTGATTGGCAGTTCAGAGAAGGCAGGAGAAGATGTGATCTCCAGTATAATGGAGAGATGAGGGACATACGGCTTGGGAGCTGAGTAGACCTAGCAGGTGTCAATGTGGCTTTATCACTGGCTGTCTCAGCAAACTTAGGCTCAGAGTATCTACCTGTCTCATCGTTGTAAGGTAGTAAGAATGACATAATGTACAGAAGCACTTAATGCTTCCATGTGGCTGGAACTGTGTAGAGGGCAGCTAGCTCCTGCAGTTATAACCACCCAAGCAGAGCAGTAATACAGGAATCTGCAGAGGAAATAGTAATAGCAGTGCGGCTGTCTTTAGTAGTAATGTCTTTAGTAGCAGTGGTATTCGTGTAGCAACAGGCCAACAGGCACCAGTGGTGGAAGGATTGTATTACATGGACCAAAGAGTATAGGTTTGGTGTGCAAATTTAGACTGCACTTTTTCCCAGGAGGTAGAAAAAGACTGAAATTATCTTCTGAGGGTGAGGTGGGAGGGGGATAGGGGTGTGTGTCTTGAATTCTGAGTGAGATTGTAACCAAGCTTTTTTTCCTTTTTTTTTTTCTTTTTTTTGTCTCGGCAGTACCAGATTCCCCTGGACCCAACTCATTGTTCGTATTCCCTATAGATAAGGTGGTGGAAGAAGGCTCCAGTGTCACCATTTGTTACATTTCTGGGACCAATCAAAAGAGCATCTCCTGTTATTTTGGTGGTGAACTGGTTCGGACGAGAGAGCAACTCAGTTCAAATGCGTCCGCATTCAAGTTGAATAATGTTCCTTTCGTTACGACAGGAGGGACAATTTTCTATTGTGAGGTGGAAAACCTAGGTTTGCACAATGGCACCGTCCTTTTCGTCTCAAGTAAGTATGCAAATTTTGTCTCCTCTCTCTTCTCATTTCCTGAGGAATACTTTGAATCTCCTTTACCCACCAGAGGACAAGAAAACATTTCCACACATGGTCTTGGTTTTGTTGTTCCCCAAATCTAGAAGAGATTCTGAAAACTATATCCTGAAGCCATGCTTCCAGGATTTCCTGTTGTTCTCTTGCCCTTACTGACAATTTATTCCTAGAAACTGGACATATTCAAGGAGAGAAAGTTCAGGTCATGACCTGGACTGCTGAGAAAATATCCTGCTTTGGTTCAGGCAGGCTGGAATGATTTCAGGATCATGGAGGAGGGGGGAGAGGGGCTACAGGTCAGTGGACCACAGAAAGGCAGCGATGTTGGCCTGGAAGGCTTAGGTTCAAATCTTCCCCTGCCTAGGCTGGTCCTCTTAGCCAGGTTTCCTACCCTTCTCTGAGCCAGGCTCCAGCTCCGAGAAATGGGGATGATGATAGTTGTTGTGAGGATCGATGAACATGGACCACCCATGGCCCCCAGACACTAGCCGTATACTAAAGTTTGGCAAACAGTGGCCATTATGGTTAACTGTGTAGACAGTCGATTGCCTGGGCTGTATTGGACAAGCGGGAACGTGATTTTTCTACAGCTTTCCATGTACCCACTTAGCAACCTCCTATGCTTTGTTTTGAGATTCCTATCCCTCCCTGCTTCTGCTATGTCTCCTGGACCCCTAGTTCATCTGCAGCCCCGAGCGTGGCCTCCAGGAGCAACAGTGACTATGGCGGGTTACAGGCGCTTCGCCATTCCTTGGGACTCTCAGCTCTCAGCTGTTTAATTGAGCCACTTCACAAAATCTGACTTTTCCCTGGGCTTTTTGTGAGAGCCACATCTCCCAAAATGTTAGCACCAGCAAGCACGAGGAACATATCTTCTGCCCAATGACCTAGCACCAGATACTTGTACAGCACTGACCAGCCACTCTCATGGCATCCCAGAAAATCACAAGGGACTCCTGCAGAAGAGGCTTGAGGGGGAGGAGACGCCTGAAATGGGGCTTTCTGAGGCTGTTGATAAGTCAGTTTCCTCCCTAGTACTCTCATGGCTCTGGGCAATCCTGTGGCTTGAGACTGAAAATAGCTTTCTATTTAACTTGTCTTTCAATGAAGGAGTATAATTAGGTCTTTTGTCTTTCTTTTTCTTTGTATGGACAGAAATACTTGAGGAACCCAAGGACTTTTCTTGTGAAACCCGGGACTTCCAGACTTTGAAATGTACTTGGGATCCTGGGGTGGACACTCGCTTGGGGTGGAATAAACAACCTTCCCAAAGCTATACTTTATTTGAATCGTAAGTTAGCTCTGGTTGTACTACTGACAGATTCATCCTTGTTAAGATGCATGTGACAGCATAACAAAAGCTATGCTTAAATGTTGCAGAAGATTTTTACAAATATTTCCAAACCACTTGCTGTGTCAAGAGGAGCTCTTAAATGATCACAGATGTATGATGTTCTCTACCTCCAGTGTTTTTGGTTTTTGCTTCTGTTTTAAGAATGTGTGCCATAAGCTAGGCATGGTGGCACATGTTTGTAATCCCAGTATTCGGGAGGCTGAGACTGGAGGATTGTAAGTTCGAGGACAGCCTCAGCAAGTAGTAAGAGTCTCATGAACCTAGTGAGACCCTGTTTCAAAATCAAAATCAAAATGAAAAATAGGGCTGGGGGTATAGCTTGGAGGTAGAATGCCCCCGGGTTCAATCCCCAGCACCACATACACATACAAAAAAGGTTAATTGTTTGATGTTCTCTCCACCCTTGACATCCATCAGGGGGAGTCAACAATTTATTGTTAACACATTTCACCATATAGAACAAAGGTATTGAAACAACCTTTTCATTATTGGTATCTGTTGATGATGGATCAGTGCTATTATATGGTATATCGTTTGGATGTTATCGAGTCTTCTCCAAGAGGTGGGGATACATTTGATTTGACAAAAGCGTGACCCCCGTCATTGTTGTTTTGTTCTGTTTTTTAAAGATTTTCTGGGAAAAGGGAACATTGCAAACAGAATAACTCATGTAATTGGCCAATAACTCAGGATCCGCAAGAAATGTACAACTTCACACTCGAAGCTGCAAACTCCTTAAGGAAGAGAAGTGTCAACATTGTTTTTAACTTGACTCATCGAGGTGAGACTAGAGTTGTGGCAGCCCACTCTGGTAGCAAACACAACTTCATGGACACACTGTATGGTCGAGTACATGTGCTGTAGATTTTTGCTTAATTCGTAGCCTAAGTGAAAGTTACACCTGTCATCCATGCCATTTACCCTCAGGGATGTGATTTGCTTGTTTTGATAATACCTTAAGCACCAATGGGATTACTAACCAACTTCAGAACTGAGGCTTTCAGATAGACTTACTTTATGTTCTAACCCACAGCCCCCCACCCCTTCTCCTTCCGCCAAGATTATTATTAGCTTAAAATGTGTATAGGTGTATTCGTGTGCATTCTTATTTCTTACGTAGTAATAAAATATGCTTTTATTTTGTTTGTCTATAAAGCTTGAGCAATAATCTATTAATGGATTTTAATGCAACATTAAGATGCTAAGATTTGTTTGTATATTTGAGTATTGCTACAGTCCATTCATTTTACTACCATATAGTACTTTATGTAAATACACAATATTTTATTCATTTGTCTCTTTTGATGGATTTCAAGTTGAGTCAAGGTTTTCGCTTTTGAGTAGAAGTTTTAATTAATATGAGCATTTTGAAACATGTGTCTAGTGCATATCTACAATTGTTTTTCTCGAGTATCTACCTAAGGGTGGAATTGGTGGAAACAGACTATCTGAATGTTCACCTTATATGAGATACTATCAAACTATTTTCTAAGGTGGTTATCCCAATTGATCCACCCTATTGATGCACACATTCTCTTCAAGTTGGGATTGTCACTCTTCATTTCTGCCAAATGGATGTAAATGGCTTTTTTTTTTCTGTACTATGGATGGAACCCAGGGACATTATACCTCCAAGCTACAGACCGCAGTGTAGAACGGCCTCCATGGCCTGCTGTTTCAAAGCCCCATTCAAAGGCAATGGCTTTGTTGGCCAGCTTGACTAAAGGGGCCAAAAGGGCACCTAAGATGGGCATGTGCTGTCTCCAACTCCCAAAGAAACCTGCCAGCAGTTACTGAGCCTCCTTCCCATTAACTAGCTGGTCAGGGCAAGCTAGTTTTGCTTGACTATATCTGGGCTGTTTCTTTGGGTCTTAGCCCATATGGCCTTGGCATTCAGCCTGCAGTTGTCCAATGTTAGTCTCCATGCCCAGGAAGCCTTTTTGACCAGCTAGATCGGGATGTTGCTCTGTGTCGGGGTTGGGTTCTTTGTAACATTTTTATCAGTGCTAAGTCCTATGTTAACAAATCAGCATCCTGTTTTCCACTTAGCATCAGGACTTGGTAGCCTGGTGGCAAGCAGGAGTGGATGTGCCGACTGCTATGGCTCAGATTCCCAGCTGCAACGGGGCACACTCCTCGGGCAGAGGTAACATTCTGTGCCACAAGCAGCCAAGATGCCAGTGTCTATAAGGTACTCAGTGGCCGCTATGTGGTTTGGCCTACTGGGGAGAATGCCAAGGTCCACTCTCCCGGCCCCACCCACTAGGAGATAAACACCATGGGTCATGGTGTGTCCCCAAACCTCCCAATGTGATCAGTTTCATTTTTGTCATAAGGGGGCCATGAAATATTGTCACGTGGGCTCCAATATCTAAGAACCTCAGAAAAGTTGGAATTTTCTATCTTTCTCTTTAATCTTGACAGGGATAGGGAGCTGTTGGCGTCCCATGGGGAGTTCAGAAACTTTGGCTTCATCCTTGACTCTATTATTCAGCCTGAGACATTTGGACCTGCGATGACCTTTTATTAAACAGACACACCAACTAGGCTGCATGAGACTTCCTTAGATTTTGTCCATATCTGTCCTCTGAGTCCTCCTTTCTTTGCAGAGCTGCAATGCGCATGTTGGTTCCCTCTCAGACGTCTCAAGGATCATTAGAGGATCCATCTTTCCTGCCTGCCTCCTGTCCTTTTTTTTCTTTCTTATGTACTGGGGTTTGAACCCAGAGGAACTCTACTACTGAACTACAACCCCAGCTCTTTTTATTTTTTTAATTTTGAGACAGAGTTTTGCTAAGTTGCCCAGACTGGCCTCGAACTCATGATCCTCCTGCCTCAGCCTCCTAATGCTGAGATTTCAAGTGTGCACCACTGTGCCTGGCTGAGATGCCTCAAGGTCCATCTGAGTAGTCACTTCCAGCCTTCTAGGAATGAGCAATCACAGAAATGGCCTACAACTGGGAGATCATGCGATGAGCTCCCTTGTTTCCACATTTTTTCCCTCTGCCTCAGTCCAGTTCAGTCATATCTTCAGGGGTGTGTGTGTGTGTGTGTGTGTGTGTGTGTGTGTGTGTGTGTGTGAGAGAGAGAGAGAGAGAGAGAGAGAGAGAGAGAGAGAGAGAGAGAGAGAGAGAGAGAGAGAGAGAGAGAGAGAGAGAGAGAGAGAGAGAGAGAGAGAGAGCTGTGTCCCATTCACCATTCTCCTTTCCTCATAAATCATCCAGCTGTGTGTCCAGCTCCTGCACCCCCAGGCTGACACTACCACCTGGTCCAGGTGTCAAAGGTGGCATTCCCCTTTCACTTACCCAGTAAATCATGGTTCTGTTAGTCTGGAGCCTCATCACTGCCCTGGTTATCAATTTGCTGGAGTCTAGTGAGACAGAACATAATCATACACAAGAACTTATGTGAAGAGGATTCGTTACTTACAAATAGGCAGCAAAGGACATCGAAAGCCTGGGATTTATTGCTAGCCAGGCCACCGAGGCTCAGGAAAGCAGCCCAGGGCAGATGGGATCTTATCTCTGAGTTCCTGACTTGCACTGCAGCTGAAGGACCTCAGAAATCAGCCTACCCTGGGTTTTATACCCTGAGGACACAGGGCTCACTGACTCAGGACATCCTGTTTTTAGAGGGAATGGAAGAGAGCCCAGACTGTTCCAGCCAGTACCACCCTTCCTTATCTCAGGATGTTGCATTCCCAGAACATTCTACAGTTTCTCTTGACAACTGCAAACAAGAAAGAGGGTGACTGTTTCAGTGCAAGGCTATTAGACTGTCATGCATCTTCAAGTTAATATTTCATGGCTTCAAGTACAATGTATAAGCCGAATAACTGTATCCATTTCTCTGTGGTCTCCCACTGAGAAAAGGTGTAGTTTATGGCGTGTGTTACACACCTAAAAAACAACGGAAACCCCACCCAATCATGTTATACTTTTTACTTTCAACATTCATACATACCTTGAAGAATGTAAGAGGAGAACAAGCCTTGTATTGTATTTACCCAGATAGTTGCCATTTCTTTTACTCTTCCTTCGTGTCCAAAGGTACAAGTTTCTCTCTCATATCATTTCACTTCAACCTGCAGGACTTCATTTAGCATTTCTTTTAGAGAAGTTCTGCTAGAAAGAAAATTCTCGGTTTTGCTTCATCTAATGATGTCTGTTTTCCTTCTTTCCTGTAGCTGACTTTTGCCAGGTGTCAAATTCTGAGTTGAGACTTCTTTTCTTTCATCACTTTAAAGATGTTCCACTACCTTCTGGCCTCCATAGTTTCTTATGTGAAATACACAGTCACTTGAATCATTCTTCCATATGTAGTATATCCTATTTATCTAGCTGCTTAAGATTTTTTCTTCTTTAAAGAGTTTTCAACAGTGTAATTATGATATGTCTGGGAATTTTTTTTTTAATTTATCATTCTCAGACCTTCTTGGATAGGTAACTTTATGTAAATCATTGAACTTGGGAGTTTTCTGACATTATTTATATGATTAACACTTTAAACCTATCTCTTCTCTACTTCTGGTATTTTTGACATTGTGGTAACTTTTTATTGGGGTTGAGGGTATAGCTCAGTGGGAGAATGTGCTTAGCATATGCAAGTCGCTAGGCTCCACAGAAACACACACACACTCTATTAATTAGGGCCTTGAGGCTGTGTTCGTGTTTTTCCAGTGTTTTTTTTTCCCCCCCTCTAATCTTTTAATCAAATAATTTCTATAGAGGTACTTCAAGATGTTCTTGACTCTTTCGTGTTTAGGACAAATTTCTTTGGTTTTATCTTATCTAATATTTTATCCTGGGCTTCTTGAATCTATAGATTTATGTATTTGTACCAAATTTGGAGAGTTGTAAGTCATTATTTATTTCGTACCTATTATAGTTTGGATATGGAAGATCTTCCAGAAAAAAACTCATATGTTAGCAATGCAGCAAGTTTCAAAGGTGGAGCATGGTTAGGGGAGGTGGGTCATAGGAGCAGGGGTGGCCTTGAGGACCAAATCTGTCCCTGGCACCTCCTCCCCCCCTCTCTACCACCCTCCCTCCCTCCCTCCCTCCCTTCCTTCCTGCGAGAGCACCTTTTCTCTGCCTCGTGCCTGCACACGGTGGTTTCTGCCTTGGAACTGGCCAATCATGGACAGAATCTCTGAAACCTCTGAAATTGTGAGCCCTAAAAAAATCTTCCTTCCTCTAAGCTGTGCTTGTTAGGTATTTTAGTCACAGTGACAAAAAATCAGACTAAAATAGCACCCCACTTTTTCTCTTTACATTCTGGGACTCTAACAAATATTAGAGCTTTTGCTATAATGCCACATCACTCTGAGGCTTGATTCATTTCTTTGAGGGGGGAACAAAGGGGGGTTCTAGGGATTGAACCAAATCTGAGCTACACCCACAGCCCTTTTTTTGATTTTGAAATAGGGTCTTGCTAAGTTACCATACAGTGGCCTAGAACCTGTGGTTTTCCTGTCTCGGCCTCCCAGTTTGGGGATTACAGGTGTGTGCTACCACACCCTGCTTCATTCACTTCTTAACACCTCGTTTTCCCAATTGTTCAGTTGGATTGTTTCTAATGATCTACCTTCAGATTCACTGACTTTCTCATTTGTCATATCTATTCTGTTATTGCTCTTCCAAAGTAATTTTTTTTTATTTCTGTCATTGTATTTTTCAGGTCTAGAATTTCTATTTAACCTTTTTTTCTTTACTGAGACTTTTTAATTTTTTCATTTGTCTTGAGAATGTTTATATTGCTTTTTGGAATATCATTTATAATAGTTGTTTTAAAGCATTTGACAGAAAATTCCAATCTCTGGGTCACATTTTTACTGGCATTTGTTTTTCCATATGAGCTGTAATCTTCCTAGTTCTTTATATGCTGAATTATTTTGGATTTTATCTTGGAAGTTTTTGAGTATTACATTGTGAGACTCTGGGTCTTTAAATTCTCTAGGGAATATTGATACTTTTGTTTTAGTTGACAGTTGACCTGGTTAGGTTTGGGCTACATTTCAACCTGCTTTTTGTGGGCCATGGTTCAAATGTCAGTTCACTTTTCAAAGCCTTTACAGTGATTTTTAAATCCATTCCATGTGTGTGTCTGGGACCAGTCTGGGACCTGGCATCTGGGAACTGGAGAGTGGTGTGTTAGTTCAATCCTCAAAAGTCTTTGATAGGCCGAGTAAAATGAGATCCAGGTGTGCACTACTAGGAGGCGAGCACAGTTCATAAACAACTTCACAGAGTCACTTTCTTAAGTACCTTCCTCTCCATGATCTCCTTGTGCTATTTGGTTCCTATAACTCTCCTTTTTTATTCTCCAGCCAGAAATCTGGGATTTAATCACCCCATTCTGGCACTTATTTCCACTATTGTGTCCTCATCCAAGGCCAACTGTTAAGAGGATTGATGAGGGGAAAAAGGAGAAAGGAAAAAAAAGGTAAATTCCCTGCCAGTTCAGCAGTCCTTCCAATTCTGGTCTCCATTCATTCTCTTTGCTGCTATTTACCTTTCAGAGTTCTCAGACAGCACTCTGAATTATTTCCAGTGCTTTCAGTAGAATAGACAGGATGGAAGGTGCTCACTTCATGTTTTCAGAACTGGATCCACCCACTTTTTTATTTCAGATATTGTAGTTTTCAGTTCTAAACTTTCAATTTTTTTTTTTGTTTTGTTTTTCTAACAGTTGCTGTTCCTCTGCTGTGAATTGTTTTCCTTCTGTTTATTTAAGATGTGTTCACTTTTACCTCATGGAGGTCCTTTGAAGTATAACACATCTATACGGGTCATCTGGAGGTGGTCATCTGTTGACCATGTCTTCCTTTGGGAATCAGTGATACTTTTCTGGAATATTTTTATATATCGAATATTTTAGATTATATCATGGACATTGTTAATTTTATTTTTATTAGGCTCTGAGTTCTGTTATAATCTTCTTCCATGAACTTCCTTCTCTATGTTTTCATTTCCCTCCACAATCTGCCTGTTTATGTTTAATTTTAATCAACCTTAGTAGTTTCTTTTTGCATTTTTTGACATGTCTAATATAATCAATGAAAGAGGAAAAAGCTGTAGTTTGACATATGATATCTTGTTAGTAAGTCTGGTTTTATTTGCCATTTTATTAAACATAAAATATTTTTGGTGAATAAACAAATGAGATGAACTGCCTATTTACCAAAATCCTTTTAGATCTGTGCTTGAAGAATTCTTTTCTTTGTTTCTTTTTCTTTTTTTGGCAGTTCATCCAATGGCTCCCCATGGTGTCCACTTTGAATATATAAGAGCCACAGAGGCCAGGATGATCTGGAAGGTGCACAACCTGGGGAACTACTTCACACATTTGTGTCAGGTTCAACTCGAAGGTGAAGGCAGAGTGATACAAGTAAGAGTGCTGCTTAATTTTCTGTTTTCCAAAATCCTTTTATATCCTGAACTCAAAGACTGATGAATAAAATCACTTTAAATTCTTACTCATGCATCAGTTCAATGGTGTGGATCTTCTGTTTAAAAGGAGCCATGAAATTAATCATAGACTTTTAGAGTTGGAAAAAAGACTTAAGGAATTTTTTTTCCCCCAAAGGAGACCTGATCTTATTCTAAATCAGCATTTTCTCTGTTCTGCTTTGGCTCTGTAATAGGAGGTACTCATCAGTAAATACTTCTGTCTTCTTCATTTTTCCTTTTCCCTTTTTTGACCAAACAGAACAATGTTTCCATCAAGATGAATGGCAAGGAAAGCTTTGGTGAACTGGAGCCCAGCACACAATATGTGGCCCGTGTACGCTGTGCTAATGCTGACCACTTCTGGAAATGGAGTGAATGGACGGTGCAAAACTTCTCCACCCCTGAAGCTGGTATGTTCAGCTCCCTGGCATTTTACCCAAGGACCTAAGCCTCAGGAGATGGGTTGGCTTCCCTGGAAGATCTTAGTTGTACTAAAGTTTAAGAGGAAAGTATGAAAACCGGTTACCATCTTTAAAAAGTGATTATATCCCTAAGGAGTGGGAAGATGTCAACCTCAAACATTTCTCCCCAAATCACTATGCCCTAGAGCTCAACTGGGTCTCAAGAGATGAGGTGGCCTGGCCTCGCTTTCAACTCTTTCTAATTCGAGATAATAAAATATTATCATTGCCCATTTCCCAGAAAAGGCAACTTTCGACCACAGATTGGAGACTTGCCTACATTGCAAAGTTAATGGGTGGCAGAGGTGATAATAACAATCTCAGTTCACATGTACTGTGAACCAGACATAGCTGTACATGCTCACTGTGCTTTGCTCTGTGAAGCCTCACCCCATGTGTAGGCACTATTATTATCCTCATTGTGCAGGTGAGGACACGGAGGCCCAGAGAGGTGAGGCGATTTCCCGACCCAGCTGTAAGTGACTGAGCTGTGCTGTGACTCACACCCAGGCAGCCTGGCTCCAGATCCCCACCCCAACCAGACACGGTTCCCTGTGCTCTCACCCTTGGGTTGTTATTCCAACTTTGAGATCATGTTCATTCAAGCCCTGGCTATTTTACTGCCAAAGGAAGGATTGTAGGTGTGTGTTTCATTCCACCTTGTTTATGCATAGGCTGGCAGAGCTCCTCTGTGGCATTCTAGGAGGACTGTTTTTTAAAATTTTCTGTTGGCCTAGGAAGACATTTATTTATTTATTCACTTATGTTTAATACACTTTTGTTGGTGCACTGTAGCCATACAATGTGTACACATTCAATGTGTACAAACACGTATGCACACAGTACTTGGTGTGATTCCCTCCCCGTACGTGTTGGTGACATTGGTAATGATAACTTCGTGCATGGACATAGAATTGTCTGAAGTGTTTACTTCATCAAGTTCCCCTTTTCCCCTCCCCATCCCCATCTACAAATCCCACTATTCCCTAGGTCTCTCTCCTCATTTATCTGAAGTCTCTTTGGTTTCCTATTTTCTCTCTAGCTTCCACATATGAGAGAAAACACACAACCCTTGACTTTCTGAGATGGGCTGATCTCACTAAGCATCATACTCTCTAGCTCCATCCATTTTCCTGTAAATGACATAATTTTGTTCCTCTTTATGGCTGAGTAAAACTCCATTTTGTGTAGATACCACATTTTTAAATCTATTCATCTGTTGACAGACACCTAGGTTGATTCCATAATTTGGCTTTTGTGAATTGTGCTGCTATAAACATAGATATGTATGTATTGCTGTAGTGTCCTGAATTAGTTCTTTTGGAAAGACACCCAGGAGTGATATAGCTGGGTCATATGGTGATTCTATTCCTAGTCTTTTGAGGCACCTCCATACTGATCTACATAGTGGTTGTACTAATTTACACTCCAACCAACAGTGTGTAAGAGTTCCGATTTTCCCACCTCCTCACCAGCTTTATTATTGTTTATGTTATTGATGATTGTCATTCTAACTGGAGTTAGAGGGAATCTCAGTGTAGTTTTGATTTGCATTTCTCTAATTGCTAATGATGTTGAACATTTCTTCAAATATTTACTGGTCATTTTTATTTCTTCTTTTGAAAAGTAACTATTGAATTCAATTGCTCATTTTTTGATTGGGTTATTTGGTTGCTTTAGTGTTAAGTTTTTTAAGTTCTTCATATATTCTAAATATTACTTCTCTATCAGAGGAGCAGCTGAGAATAGGAGGACCATTTTAAAGCAGTGGCTGTAATTTGGGGATGGTGGAGGCAGCTAGTCAGAATGGTGCCTGTCCCCCGACCCCCTCAAGCTCACAGAGACTCAGGTAATTTTTCCTAGGAGAGAATCCCTGCCCCTGATGAGAAGGTGGTATATTCCTCAGCTGTTTTTTTTTTTTTTTTTTTGCAGTACTGGGGATTGAACTCAGGGGCATTCTACCTCCGAGCTATACCCCCAGCCTTATTTTTTTATTCTTTATTTTGAAACTGAGTCTCACTAAGTTGCAGCGTGCCTCACTAGGTAGCTGAGGCTGGCCTCGAACCTGGATCCTCCAGTCTCAGCCTCCTGAATGCTGGGATTACAAGTGTGTGCCACCACGCCCGGCTTCCCTCAGCTGTTTTGACTAAGGAATTTTTTCTTTCATAATGCTGTTTTGCTTTAGGTTTCTGTTTGTTTGTTGCAGACTTATTCCAACATCATAACCATAATTCTGTTTAAAAGGAAAATCAAAAAGGGTAGAGAATCCTTAGATTATGATATAAAAACTAGAAAATACTTCGCTTTTGATAATGACCAGAAAATGAGATGAATCTACTGATATTGAATCTATAGATATTTGTTTACCTCTGATAGCACTTTGCTTAATGCTGGAAAACTCAGTGTTTAAGTGGAGTGCGATAATAAGGAAAATCATAATGATCTCACACAGAGTTAAATTACAACATAGTAGAAATTATTGTTTATAAATGTATAGTGCTGTTCACTATATCAGAGCACTCTTTTGTTTTGCACAGTAATTTGCAAACCAGCTGAAGATTTGACATTAAGCTTGGAGTCTAGTTTTGTGCCTAAGATTTCAGTAAAGTTGTTTTCATTTAATATTGGCTTTTTTAATGTCTTATTTAGCTAATTGAAATCTGATTCAATAAATTTAAAAAAATATATAGTCACCTTTAAGCTGAGTATATAGTGTCAGTAAAAGAAAAAAGAATTTACTTAAATGTTAATTGTTGGGTATGGCAAACTATATTTGTATAACAGAAAAATCTTTGTGTTATATTCCAAAATAATTTTTCTTACATAGAGATAGTTTTGAATTAAATCACTTATCCTCTCACAAACAAAACAGAAAATAACATTGGGGCTGGAGATGTAGCTCAGTGGTAGAACATTTGCCTAACATGCACCATACCCTGGGTTTGATCCCCAGCACGAAAAAAGAAATATTTTTAAAAAATTAAAGAACATAGAAAAAGATAGGGCAGTTTATTATGACAGTTGCTGTTTAACACTTTTGTATTTAATAGCCAAAAATTTTAAAGCATTTTAGAATGGAGATTTGATATGAGAAGTCATTGCTGGGTGTAGGGACCCACGTATATAATCCCAGTACTTGGGAAGATGAGATAGGAGGATCACAGGTTCTAGGCCAGTGTGGTAACTTAAAGAGACCCTGTTTCAAAATAAAAAGGGCTGGGGGTGGAGTTCAGTGGTAAAGTGCCCTTAAATTAAATCCCCAGTGCTTCTCACACACACACACACACACACACACACACACACACACACACACACACCGATTCCTCTGTGCAATAAGCTGATTGCCCAATCAGTGCAAATCAGTCAGTTGGCTGAGCAAGGAATACACAAGAAAGTTTGAGACATTTAGCAGGTTGTTTTCTGGGTTCCTTCTTAGTTTACTTTGTATTCATTCAAACAGTGTGTTTAGAGCTATCACCAAATGCCAGGCCCTGAGCCAGATGCTCAGGTTTTATAGTCAAGTGAGCCAAGGCCCCTGCCCCAGGGATCCTTTATTTCCTTGACAGAGACAAGGAAATAAAGAATTCGTAGTTTAGTGAGAGCCACTATAGAGGGACTGGGCAGTAGGTGCCCTGCGTGTCCACAGGCAGCCGAGGGGGACAAGGAGGCATTTCTAGGCTGTGAGTCCAGCCAGGGACCAGCCTGGGAAATCAGGAAAGCAAGGAAGAGCCCTGCACTTCCTGGTCTTATAGGGTTCTCTGTTAATGTGTTTGGCACACAGAAGTCACCATGACCTGCACCTGTAAAGTCATAAGTGGAACATCTACCTAACTCCCCTCCTAGAATTGGTCTAGCTGGAAACGATTCCAAAATTCTTTGGCGGCTTCCAGAAGCCCCGAGGCTTGACCTCTATAAAGGCTTCTAGTTTGGTGTCACAATCAGGGGCAGCTGATGTTTTTTTAAGCACCTCCTACGTGCCCCCATGACAGTGAACCGAGTGGCTGTGGATGAGGGTGGAGAAGTCACAGAGACTGGAGAGGTGACCAGCAAGCCGCAGGCAGGCGGGCCCTCGGCATGGCCTTGGAAAGCAGCTGAGTGTATGTGTCGAGCTAAGAACGTGTGTGACCCAAGAACTTTTCTGTGGTTAATTTCAGCTCCCTCGGTGGCCCCCGATGTCTGGAGAAGAGTAAAGTCAAAGAACGGAAGTTGTAATGTGACTTTATTCTGGAAGGTATGATGCTCAGCCTCAAAAGGTCCAGGCTGCCTCCACTGTGTCTTTCCTGGTGAACCCGGGCATATTAGTGCCGCCTCCCAGCAGGGAGCAGTCTTACCATCAGCCCCGTGGAAGCGCTTACCTGGGGTGGGGCGGGGTGGGGCAAGCCACTCCACAGTATCCCCACTCTTGGACCCCTCCCCTGACAGCCGGTGCCACTGACGGCCACATCTGTTTGCTAGAGCCTTCTTCTCTGTAAGTTCTTCCCGGGCCCACCCCTAACTTTGCAGGGCCCCAGGCAAGGGTATATGTGGAAAAGGACATACCAAATTTCAAATGCTTCATATTTTGATATTTATATCATATATATTTAAAAGTTACAATCCAAGCAATCAATCTATAACATAAAATGAACTTTTATTCTTCTCCCTGGTCTCACATACTTTTTCTGACAACCTGGAAGGCCCCCTGAGAGAGTGCTTTACACCAGAACGTGGTGATGCCGGGAACACAGGCCCCCAGCCCCCATCCATCCCACTTTGTTGCCACCTTCTGCCGGGACCTCTGTGTACACACGGGTGGACCTGCCCATCTCATGTCCTGTCCTCACCCCCAACATATAGCTGCTTCCCAGGTTGAGGTGGATGGGTGCGTACACCAGGCACAGCCTGTCCAAGGGAGGGTAGGGCCAAGAACAACCCCTGGACACAGGCCTGGGGGTGTGGGCAGGAAATTCTCTGCAACCTGAAGGATCTTCTAGAAGAGGGAATGTAGGCTCTGGATTTGGGGAGGGTGCAACTGGACAAGGTGTGGGGCTAGGACACAGGTGTTCCTGCAAAGGCCTCAAGGTGCTGCCCGCCCCTCCCTCCCTCCTTCCCTCCCTCCCTCCCTTCCTCCCTTTCTTCCTTCCTTCCTTTGTAATAGGGATTAAACCCAGGGGAATTCTACCTCTGAGCTACATCCCCCAACCGTATTTTATTTTTTATTTTGAAACAGGGACTCATTAAGTTGCTGAGGGTTTCGCTAAGTTGTTGAAACTGGCCTGGAACTTGCGATCCCCCTGTCTCAGCCTTCTAAGCACTGGGTTTACAGGCCATCATGCCTAGTTTAGGGTGCTGCAGTTTCTGCTCATGGGTCTCCTTCTCTTTGCTGCCCCTTAAGTCTTTTTTTTTTTCTCTCCAAGCTAAAGAGTCTCCCTTTCCTTGTTTCCTAACCTGGCCCCTCCTCTCTGGACATATCTTGGCATCACCCCCAGATGATGGGCTTCTTGACTTACTTTGGCTAGGTTAGAATATCTGATTTCAAGTTTGATGGAGAGGATTATTTTTTTCTATTAAACTGTTTGAATTGGCTGGTGTGTGTGTGTGTGTGTGTGTGTGTGTGTGTGTGTGTGTGTGTGTGACAGTTGAGGGACCAGAAGAGACAAATATGTAATTACACAGAGTCCTTTCAAAGTAAAGTCCATTTTGAAGTGATTGTCAATATTATTTTTTCCAGCCACTCTCAAAATTTCATGCCAATGGCAGGATCCGATTCTATAACGTGGCCACAGAAAGCCTGGACAAGCCATCTGAGGTAGAGCTCCACACCATCGCCGCGCCGGCCAACCACACAGAGCTCACCTTTGACCAGTGTTCTCACCAAATCCGCATCACCGCCAACAACAGCGTGGGCACGTCCCCAGCTTCCGTGATTGTTGTCACCAGAGACTCTGGAAACGGTGGGTTGGTTTTCAATTAGTGTCATCTTCATTTTCTGGGACAGTGCTGATATCACTGAGCCACAGTGGAGACACTGAGGAGACAATAATTTGGGGACACTAATGTCTAGCAGCCAAACACTGTCAGTCATTGCCTCTTGGGCCACATGTATCAACTTGTTTTAGTGGGACAGTCCCCTTCATGGTGTGAAGGAATCTCGGCCATGGCTCAGGACATTTCGGTCTCTGGGTTCTTCAGCATGCATGAGAAATTTATCTAAGTAAATGCAGTCCACAAACTCTGTTTGCTGAGAAGTAGGGTTAGTATTTCAGTGCTTTATGGCTTGTGAAATAGGAGTTGCATTTACTGTGTTGTAAAAGATGTCAGTCTCCGTCACCTATAAATAGCACATAAACATTTCCGGGGATCACAAGGAGAGCTGGCATCATCTTTCTGGAGGCGCTTTGCCAACTTGGCGGAATGAAAGATGATAACTGGTTAATCTCTTAGCCTGTGAAAGGGCAAAGAAGGTGGAAACAACCTCACATGCAAAATCAATAGTGATATTAATTTCCTTCTTGGCAGAGCCATAAAAGGTTTGGATATAGTAAATCCCCACAGTTGTGCGCTACGAAACAATGCACATGTGGGCATAAGGTAATCAGTAGTTGACATCCCAAGGTCACTCATGACCCTTATAATGTCACCCTTCAATTCTTGCTGTGACATTTTTCAGACCTTGCTTATGAGTAGGTTATGTTGTGGCAATTACTCAAGTGGGGCTTAAGTTTGGGTTAAGTGAGCCAGATTACAAGGTGTCATTGTTTTGTTTGTTTTTTAAAAGAACCATCCACTGTGTGTCAGATACAAAAAAAAAAAAAAAAAGGAATTAGCATTTTTCCACTGAACAGAAACTCTCAGTGTTTTGGCAGAGCTGTGATGGAGAAGGAGGTGGACAGCTGTATTGTGACTTCATGAGGCTCAGGACAGGAAAGTGGGCACTTCATTCAGTTGGTGGGAGCTGGTAGAGAAAAGGCTGCCATGCAGAGACTGTTGAGTGCTGTGACCAGTTTTGGGTGTTCTCTGTGGGTTCTACCATACCTTCCATTCCTATGCCATTCTTGCCTGCAGACACCCAGCTCTTTCCTCGCTAGGCTCTGTCTAGCCTTCCTGAACTGACCCATGTTCTCAGGTCACTAGTGTGCATAGTCAGCCAGTGCCGTGAGAGAAGCAACAAGGTTAGTCCAATTCACACTGGGGTGTGAGTGACTGCAGAAGATCCCCTTGCTCCTCTCTACCTCCTTCCTTCAAAACATCCTTGCAGTTCCTTTTTTTAAAAATGTGCTTTTATTGGTGCATTATGGTCTCATAATATAAATCATGGTGATATTGACATACATGCACACAGTGCTTGGTGCCCTCCCACCTCCCCGTCTCCCTCCTTCCCATACAGAAGACTGAGACCTGAGACTGATACTGGGATTTTCACATATGTACACACAGTCGGTGTTAGTATTTCCAATAATGAACCTCAGTCTTCTCCCTCCCCTTCACTTAGACCACTTCCCTGGCTCCACTGAGGTTTCTCCTCCATTGTCTGGAGTCCCTCTGGTATCCCAGTTACTCCCTAGCTTGTGCATATTAAAGAAAACATATGTCCCTTCATTTTCTGTGGCTGGCTAAACTCACTTAACATAATGTTCTCCAGGTCCTTCCATTTTCTTGCAAAGGACATTATTTTATTCTTCTTTATTGCTGAGTAGAATTCTATTGTATTTCTCATAGTTTTGTAATCCATTCATCTGTTGATACATCCTTGCAGTTCTAAAGAAGCAGCTTGCTACGAGTCATAACCCTTAAGTTTGGAGTTAAATTTTAGGCTATAAAATAAAAAAAGCTAAAAATGTCAGCCTCAGAGTGAAGAGAGTTGTTTCTTTGGTGGAGCAGGTCAGGCCATATGGGCAGGATATATACAGGCTTCAGGGGCTTTTACCTATACCCAGGGCTGCATGGCCCTCTGTTTGTTCCCAACCATTTAACAGAACTACTAATAGCACCACACGTTCATCCCATGTGCAGATGCAGTTAGGATGGAAAGGTAGAATGCAGGATGCCTAGTGGAATTTGAATTGCACATAAACAAATTCTTAAAGTAAGTCAGTGGGAAGAGGGGAAATTCTCTTGCCTTAAGTTCCAGGTGAGGCCTGGCTGGACATCAATGGAACTGGTCATCCATTGAGGCCACACCACCCTTCTTCCAGTTGTCAGACATTAGGAAAACTGCTTCATACAACATGCCTTGAGACGGCCACTCTGTCAGAAACTGTGTGCATCCTTGCATGTGCCATTCAGTGCAGACCTGATGTCTTTTCTTTTTTTGTCCTTTACTCAGTTCCTACCCCTAACATCACAGAAGTTGTAGCTGATTCAGGGAGAGTCACTATTTTGGAGGGATTAAACTGCATTCACCATTCATTTAACAGGTAGTTTTTAAAAAACAGATTGTGCCAGGCATGATGGCCCATGCCAGTAATCCGAGTATTTGGGAGGCTGAAACAGGAGGATCGAAGATTTGAGGCCAACCTCAGAAACTTAGTGAGGCCCTGTTTCAAAATAAAAGAATAAAATAGAACTAGGGGGTGTAGCTCAGAGGTAGAATGCCCCTGGCTTCAATCCCCAGTACCACAAAAAGAAAAACAAAAGTAAAAGAAATAAAAACAGATTGAGTACTGGCCATTGTCTTAGGTCAATGATCAGCAGCTGATTTTATTTATGTATTTATCTTTTCATTTATTTATTTTGTGGTGCTGGGGATTAAACCCAGGGACATTCTACCTTCTGGCTACACCCCTAGCCCTATTTTATTTTTTTATTTTGAAGCAAGGTCTCACTAAGTTGCTGAGAGACTCGATTAATTGCTGAGGCTGGTTTTGATCCTGTGATCCTCCTGTCTTAGCCTGTCAAGTACTGAGTCACACGTGTGTACCACCATGCCCTGCTTGCTTGTTTATTTATTTGTTTATCTTTTGCAGTTCTGGGGATAGTACCCAGAGATTTGCTTATGTTAGGCAAACACTCCACCACTGAGCTACATCCCAACCCAACTTTTTTGGTAAAGGGGAAATAGTAGATATTTTCAGCTTGGTGGTCATTACAGTCTCCATTACATATTCTACAGTCTTCTTTGCTGACGTTTTAGAAAACCCTTCTTAGCCCAAGGGTCATATAAAAATGAGCCTTGGAGGCTGGAGTTGTCCTGCTGGTGACCGTTTGCCAGCCCTGTTCTAGGTGCCAAAGTCTGGCTGGGTCTCCTGAGGTCAGGATGATGCATGTTAAGGCCAGGTGGGAGTATTTGCTGGGAAATGAGAGGCAGGGAGGCATCTAAGAAGACACCTCCTACTCCTACTCAAGCCCTTGTAGCCACTGAAGAGGTAGGCTCTTACCTACTGGATATTGTGTTAGCTTCCCGTCACTGTGACAGGATGCTCGAGATAAGAAACTTATAGGGAAGAAAGGTTGGTTTTGACTTGCAGAGGTTTCATCAATGGTTGGTTGGCCCGTTGCTTTTGGGCCTGTGGCGAGGAAGCACATCCTGGTGGACAGCACGGGGTGGACCAAAGCTGCTCACTGCATGGTGCTAGGAAGCAGGGAGAGAGAAACAGAGAGAAAGAGGCCAGGGCCACAACATTCCCTTCGAGGGCCCTCCCTCCACTATCTAAGTTCCCCTAACTAGGACTCACCTCTTAAAGCCTCCACCACCTCCCATTAGCGTCATGCCCTGGGGGCCAAGGCTTCAGCACATGGGCCCCGGGGGACATTTCAGCTTGAAACTATAGCATATACTTCGCACATATGTGTTTATTTTCTTCTTTGGACATGTGTAAAGAACTGCAGTTAATTAAATCAGAAGCATCGCTCTGTTTGTTTCTGTACAGAAGAGGTGGAAGAAAAAAGAATCACAGGCACAGCGGATGGATTTCTCCTGTCGTGGAGACCCCTGCCTGGAGGCGTCGCAGGCTACGTGGTGGAGTGGTGTGAGCGCCGCCAGCTGGAGCTCTGTGATTTGCAGTGGGAGAGCCTGGGTCCCAACAGCACAAGTACAGTCATCAGCGCTGGTGAGGACTCCTCCTCCCCCCCCCGCTGTGCCCACCTTGCAGCAAGTTCAGCGAGGACCATGCTAAGCTAAGCTTCGTGAAATAACAAACCCAGCACAGGTCTGGGACTCCCACAGGTCTAGGAATTCTAATTTTACCAGAATGTGTTCATAAAAGTATCTGGTATTATTTGAAATCTACTTTCACAAAGATCTGAGGTCTGGATCCATTTTCTATTTTGACGAACTTATTTCTCTAAATTAATGGTTTTTTGTTTTGTTTTGTTTTTGTACTGGGAATTGAACCCAGGGGCATTCTAACTCTGAGCTACACCCCCAGACATTTTTATTTTTTATTTGGAAACAAGGTCTCACTAGATTCCTGAGAGTCTTGCTATGTTGTTGAGGCTAGCCTGAAACCTGCAATCCTTCTGTTTCAGCCTCCCAGTTACTGAGATTACAGGCATGAGCTACCTACCAGTGGTCTCAAATGAGCCAGCAGAGGGACATTCCAACAGTTGTCCAGACAGCTTTTACAAAAGCAGAGAAGTGAGATGTTTAGGACATAGTTGATCGGAGTCAATCATCAACATTTTATTTCAGTGAACCTGTGGAACGTGAACTCTCACTCCCCATGCTGGAGTTACATCAGGAAGGTCTCTAGTTTAGCAAGTGAGAGGAGCACATTTGTGGGGTACACAGGAGCGGTGGGTGGCGCCATCTACTGGGCTAAGGGGCAGATGTGGGAACCGTCAAGGTCCAGGTGAAGCTAGCACCTGCCAGGTTCTGTAGCTTGCTGCCTTCTGCAGGCAGATGACAGAGACGCAGGTGTAAAGGGAACCCAGGAAGTAGAAGCAAAGCTTTCACCCCTGAGCCGTCATGAGAAGGAGAGGTGAAGTCAGCGGAGGGTTTGGATGGGTTCTTTGTGTCTGATCTGACTCTGCACCAGGCTGTATGCATGCAGATAAGGGTATGCTTGACAGTTCTTACTGGAGAGGACAGCAGGGGACAATTCCCGCAGACTTTTTGGAGCCCATACAACGGAGTCAGATGTTTGCCACCGGGTGGACTCCAGGGCTGAATAGGAGGGGAAATGGTGGAGAGAAGTGCAGAAATCCCGGCAAGGGGGTTAGCGGGGGACCTCAAATTCATTTTCAACCTTTTCCTTCTCAGAATTAATGAGAATGTCAGTTCAGTGTCCTTGAAAATCTGTTGACTTTTCCTCTCTAGGTACTTTTAGACCAGGCGTCCGATACAACTTTGCAATTTATGGAATAACTACGGAAAGGATTGCTTGTTTAGTAGAGAAAAGAACAGGATATTCTCAGGAACTGGGTAAGTTTGAAGAATCTGGCTCCTGGGAAGACTCCACAGACTCCTGGCTGTGGGTCAGGAAGAGTTCATCCCCTTAACTAATGTCCATGATCCCATGTATTCTAGGAATTGGGCTTTTATTATTTTTTTAATCATACAAACATGAAATTCTTTCACTGAAAGTGATTTATAAAATGTTATGCTAATTAAGAGGATGAGGCTGTTGCTAATTTTAATACCCAGAGGCAAAAATCTAGTGTGAATACTTTATATATATCCTGGTGTTCCTTTCTCTGTACAGACACATGCTTTTCAGTACAAATGAGACCTAACTCTTTGCAGTTATTAAACTGCTTTTTTGATCATATTACTCAATATTACTTAACCGTGTCATTTTCATGACTGAAAGGTGCCCCTTTGTATATATATAGCCGAGTCACTTACTGCTGGATAATTTAGAATGATTATAGTGCTTTTCATGATAAACTGTAAAATTTATCATCAAGTATCTTGTAGCCTTAAGTGCTAAATCAGTCAAATCTCCACCACCCCCACCTCTTCCTTGGCCCAATCTCTTGTGTCTATCTGAATTATCTTAGCTAAGTCTCTCCATATCCACGACAATGGGTTTTTTTATTAAATGAAATACTTGCCACAAAGGGTGTGAACTTTTCCTAAACATTCGTGTTTTTCATTTCTCCGGTGAATTTTAAGACCTCAGACATGTTGGGAAATCGTCCCTTCAATCTTTTCCACGGCCTCCTGGCAGGGCAGTGTGGGGTGTGCCTCTCGTCCCAGGTGCTTCTTCATCCTGGGCTTCAGTGGGGCTGAACGCCTCACAGTCATCACACCAACTCTCGGGCTCCTCTGCTTGGAGGAGCTGAGCCACTGTTTGCAGCTGCCTCTGAGTCAGGCAGGAGCTGTGCCGTTGTGTGTGGAAACAGACCAGGAGGGGGCCTCAGAATAGACGTGTGGGTTTATCCCATGAAAGCACAGGGTCTAGGATTTTTTCAGCGACACTGGGATCACTTTGCATTCCTCAGCCTGGGAGCCGGAGCTCTTCAGATCCCCCTGTCCCTTTGAACATAACCCCGCTTCTTCCTCCCCTCACTCTTCCCTTCGGTGGGTTCTCAAGAAGAGAAGTCTAATAAAAACTGTTAGTCTTTTTTCTTCTTCTTTTGCTGGGTGATCTTGTGCAAATTACTAAATCTCTCTGGTCATCCCTCTTCTTATCTGTGAAAGACAAGGCTTAAGTAAAAGGATTGTTCAACTCCTTAGTTCTCATGAACCATGTGGAGGTGTAAATCCTCTGGGAAACAAATAAAGCTCTTTAATGTGGCCTAAGCTTTTACAGCCACCAGACCTGGCAGTGGTTCTATGTTCAGTTGACATAAATGTTCTGAGACTGTTTGCAAATCGTGACTCTTTTCTTGCCCTGACTTCCTCTCCCAGCTCCTTTTGACAACCCTCAAGTGTCTGTGACTAATTTGACGTCGCACTCCTTCACTCTGAGCTGGAAGGACTACTCCACTCAATCTCAACCCGGTTTCATCCAAGGGTACTTTGTCTATCTGAAAGCCAAGGACAGGCAGTGCCACCCAGGATTTGAAAAGGTTGTTTCAGGTGACATTTGTTTTTATTTTCTCATTTACACTTAGAAGATCTCATTATTCAAAAGCATTTAAAAGCCCATGCCTCTGACTGAATGCCCTTCTCAGGATTCTGTGATCAAAGGGTGTGTGTGTGTGTGTGTGTGTGTGTGTGTGTGTGTAGTACTGGGGATTGAACTCAGGTGCATTCTGCCTCTGAGCTACACCCCCAGTCCTTTTTATTTTTTGTTTTAGAGACAGGGTCTTGCTAGGTTGCTAAGAGTCTCGCTACTTGCTGAGGCTGTCCTCCAACCTGTGATCTTCCTGTCTCAGCCTCCCAAGTACTGGGATTATAGGCATACACCACCACGCCCAGCTTACATTTGTTTTTAAGTCCCTTGCAAGGTCTCACTATCTCTGTCAAATTTGTATGCTCTACCTGGTCATCAGTGCCCCTTGTTCAGTGGATTTTTTTTTTCTTACTGTGCCATCTCTTGAGAGTTTTCCCAGGGTTCCCAGAGGGGTGAAACTGTAATCTGCTTTTCAGTTGGTTTCAGAATGTTGGTAGTGCAGAGGCAGCAGAAGAATCAGTGTCCAGCTCTAACAAGAGCTCTGCCACACTGGTTAACACAACCTTTTCTTTTTCAACCACAGATGATCTGATCCATTGCAAACACAACATCAATAACCCAGAACAAAAGACATTCATTGTGGGAAACCTGCAGCCGGAATCGTCCTCTGAGTTTTTCGTCACATCGTATACAAGTGCTGGTGAGGGCCCCAATGGAACTTTCAGGGAGGTCGTGACAACAGATGAACACCGTGAGTTGTTCCAAATCCAAACTCTCTCCTTAGGAGTTTCGAGGAAACTTAACAAATTATAAAAACGTTGCCTTCGGCTTTGTCTAGATCGGCGTTCTCAAGCTTTTCTTTGAATCCAACCCATTTCTCTGTCTCTGTTTCACACACACAAAAATTGTTACACAGAATCCCACTCCAAAAACCAGGGAAGAATGGAGCTTATCTGACTGATCGTGACCTTGCTCTTGCCCTCTCAGTGACCCCTGAGGCCCTCCTCTGGAGCTTGGACTCCAATAGTTTGAGAATCACAAGAGTATCTGAGCACTGTCATCAGAGGAGCCACTTGACTCCATCTGCAGCAGGGGCTACAGGTTGTCAGTGGGGTCGAGTCACCTTCCGTACCCGGTCTTCCTTCCACCTGGTCTCCTTGGTGGCAAACTCATTGCTTCCTGCCTTGCCAGGATCAGTTAGAGATGGGTAGGGTGGGGACCAGGTGGGGCATGGAGCTCACCAGCTCCAAGCTTGTGTATTTGGGCTGGGAAGGGGGTGAGATGACGGGCTGGGTCTTTTCAAATGCATTTGGCTTGAAGCGAAGAGGAAGAAAGAAGAATGGAAGGAACGGATCGCTGGATAAACATAATCCCATGGCAAACCCTGACATCAATGGCCAGGAAGGTAGTGAGGGTAAACGGGGAGAAAGAGCATCTTCCTTGGGGACTTATGCTGGAAGGAAACCTCGCAGGCACTCGAAGTCTTACCTGAAGGACACACTCACAGCTTTACTAGAAATGAAATAACCTGGAAATAAATTTAAGATTAATTTCAAAATGGCAAGAGTCCTCAAATAATGTAAATGGTTGACTCAAATCTTAATCTTATTTGAGTCCTGGATTTGGGCTTGGAAACCTAAGGCCATGTTTTGGACTAGCCCTGAACTAGTGGGGGGTGCCACCCCTGCCATGGCAGCTGTATGTCCCTGTCACCATGCAAGGCACTCCAGAGTCAGCAGTCCTACCTGCTGTGGCTTTGTCCCTACAGCCCCATCTCAGTGAAGGATTCTTGCACCAAAACACAGATGCATAGCCTGGCATGATGGCACACACCTGTAATTCTAGTACTTGGGAGGCTGAGACAGCAGGATCACAGGTTTGAGGCCAGCCTCAACAATTTAATGAGACTTTCAGAGACTCAATGAGACCCTGTACCAAAGTAAAAAATAAAAAGGGCTGGGGGTATAGTTCAGAGGTAGAATGCCCCTGGATTCAATCTCCAATATCAAAAACAAAACAATAACAACAACAACAAAAACAAAAACAAAAAACGCACACATAAGAAAACAAAACAATAAAAACAAAAAACACAGGCATACTAAAAATATTACATAAAATTACCAGGCTATAAGGTGGATCTAATACATAAGTGAATTTAGTGTTTAAATTTGTGTCCCATACCAAGATATCTCATGTGAGTGCAAATATTCAAAAACGCAGAAAAATCTGAAATTGAAAAATTTCTGGTCCCAAGTATTTCAAATAATAATTTGTTTGAACTATACTATGCTTCACCAAAAGGTTTAGCAAAACTGGTTAAAAATTTGGAAACTGTTAGGTTCTTAGGCTAGCTCCTAACTATTTTATGTAAGGGCTGACCCAGGAATCTGGTCAGAAACCAGAGGAATGGAGTGAGAGAGAGAAAGAAAGTTTATTGTTCTGAGAACAACCAATTTTTATAGGTAGAGTAGGGGGCGGTCCTACAGGACCAGGGACTACATCGGGTGGGATGAAGGGGAAGAAATTGGAGCCGGCCAGAGGTGATAGGCTGGCTAGTTCCTGGGCACGGGAAGGCACCGCCAGCCGATGCCTGGAAGAGAAGCTGGAATTGTGCCATGTTTGGGGTGCTTTATGGGGATTTTGTTCCAACACATTATAAATCCATAATTTAGCCAAATTTCAAAATCAGTCGAAGTCATCAAAAGGGCTGGTCTTGAGATCAAAGTGTTCTTAGTGAAAGAGACAGGAAGAGGGTTCTAGGGGAAAGGATGCAGGTGTTGAGGTGATTGCTTCAGAACCCTCTTACCTTCCTGGATCTTTTCTCTAGAACCCTGTGTTATCTAGTTGCACTGGCTTGGGCATCTCCATTATAAAGCTGTAACATTGCCCACCACACCTGAGTTTGCACACCAAGCTTCTTTTCTTCCAGAACAGCCAATTTGGGGAGAAGGGAGGACAGTGGAGGCAGATGGATTGAACAGAATCATCTGCACTTACGAATAACTGTTAGCTCCCAAACTCCCTCTGAATGATCTGCATTGTAAGAGTGTTTATCAACTCAGATAAATTATGAATTGGTTTAATTGAAAGAAGCTGGCATCCAGGTACCGTGGGGCACACCTGTAGTCTTAGTTATTCAGAAGGCTAAAGTGGGAGGAGTGCAAATTGAGGCCATTCTGGGCAACTTAGTGAGATGCTGTCTTTAAAAAGGACTGGGAATGTGTTCAGTGGTAGGATGCCTGCCTAACATATGCCAGGCCCTGGATGTGATCCAATACAAAACACACACACACACACACACACACACACACACACACACACACACACAACAAAAAACAAAAAAAACAACAAACAACAAAAAACACAGTTCACAGTTGATATATTTGAGAAATAGAATGAAATAATTACCCCAGGTTAAGACACATTCAGGTAATTTTATCTGGGGTTATCTAGTCAGTTTTTGATACACATGTAACAAACTACGGGAAGACCTCAGTGGCTATTACTACAATTTCTTTTCTGTTGGTGGACTCTCAGGCTAGCTGTGGCTGGCTGATGTAGCTGGGCCCAGCTGGACTCCTGGCTTCAGGCTGGTCCAGGTTTGTGCGTTCACTCTGGAGCTCAGGCTGAGGGGCAGCAGGTCCCTGGGGCCGACTCTTCTCCCAGTGATTACAGAAGCACAGGACAGCAGGCCAGGACAGCCAGCTCCTTCCAAGTTGCTCCTTACTCTCAGTTGCCAACATCCCCCTGGCCAAACCAAGGCAACGCCCAGCCCCCACTCAAGGGGAGGAAGGGTCTCTCCACCCGCCAGGAAGCTTGGTGAAGCGGTGAAGCAGCAAGTGAATAACTGGGAGTCATGGTCCATTCTACAAGTTGAGTCACCACATGTTGACTGGTGGCAAAGGGCCCCCTCTGTTGGTGGAAAGGACATTTTTTTCTTTTTTCCCTAGTCAGGCAAAACTCATATTGGAACTTGCATAGATATTTGAGGAGTGATAATCATGTAAAATGATTCTGACTCCTAAATTTACTCCTTTGCAGAAGTAGAACAACTCCTTACAAAGATTCCCAAACTTTCCCTTATTTTTCCCTCTGTAGCCCACATGTTGATCCGTATCATCTTGCCCATGATTCTCTGTGTCCTGCTCATCATGGTGGCGTGCTACTGGAAAAGTCAGTGGTAAGTGTGGGAGGAAGGTTTTATCCAGTCAGAGAAAACCCCAAAGGAGTCCAGCAAGATAGAAATAACACAGAACAAAAGTGCTGAGGACAAAGGAGGCTGTGAGAATATGTGGATTTTTTGACAGTTTTGTTTTCTAACTTAATACATGAAGAAAACCATGACAATTTAAAATGAAGAGATTGCAAAAGCTTTTCAGTGGCTACCACTAGTGCTCATACCTATGAGGTTGGTGGTGTTCAAAGTGCTTTATACAGAACCCACTAAATCCTCACACAACACTGTGAGTACTACACTTATCTCCATTAACCAAGGAGATGAAAGCTTGGAAGAGTTAAGAAATTTGCTTAATAAGGGATAGAGCAAGGATTAGAACCCAGGAATCCGACTCCAGAGCCCTTGCTCTTAACAATTCCACTACATTGTGAAATTCAATCTCATGTTCACTGTTTTTCTAGGGTGAAGGAGAAGTGTTATCCTGACATCCCAGACCCTTACAAGAGCAGCATCCTGTCATTAATAAAATCCAAGGTAAACGTGGGGAAATGGCAAGGACTTATCCAGGATGGGGGCTGTATTAATCATGCACTCCTAGACCTCTTCAGGAAAATAAAACAAATTAGAGCCACCTGTGCCCCCACAGCCATGAAACTGGTGGGAGGGGCTGGGGGTGTAGGCCAGTCATGGAGTGCTTGCCTCACATATGTGAGACCCTGGGGTTCAAGCCCAGGTATCACAAAGAAAGAGAAGAGAGGTGTGACTGGAGCTTTAATTTCTTTTATTGGAAATATATATATATATATACATATATATATGTATATATATATTTATGATTGCCTCCAACTTTAACTTGTGACCAGGAAGAAACATAATTAAATGGAAGCTTTAAGTCTGCTTCACATACTTAATACTTTGATATCCCCACCCCCTCAACACACACCTATTTATATATCTCATTTCCTTTTCAGGAGAACCCTCACTTAACAATAATGAATGTCAAGGACTGTGTTCCTGATGCTATTGAAGTTATAAATAAGACAGAAGTGACCAAGACACGGTTCACAGGCACTGGGAAGCCACTCACAGAAAGTGAATTAACTAAGCCTGCCTACCTTTACCTCCTGCCAACAGAAAAGGATTACTCTGGCCCTAGCCCCTGCATCTGTTTTGAGAACTTTACCTATAATCAGTCAGCTTCCAACTCTGGTTCCTGTGGCCATGTCCCAGGACCCCCTGAAGACCTACCATGTCAGCCAGGACTATCGACCTCACCTAACAATTTACTAAAGACACTACAGCAAAACTACATGAACTCCCTGGGAGAAATCCCAGCTGGAGAAACTAGTTTGAATTACGTGTCCCAGCTGGCTTCACTTATCTCTGGAGACAAGGACAGTGTCCCAACAAATCTACCAGAGCCAGCACACTGTTCGGAATATAAGATGCAAATGGCCATGCCCTTATGCCTTGCCTCCCCTCTCCCCGGTGAGAGCAGCAGCCTCTCCTCAGTGACCCTTTCAGGTCAAGGCGAACACTGCCACTAACCAGCACAGAGGAGCAGAGCGGATACCATGCCTTCACCACCCACTAGTGCTCATACCTATGAGGTTTGGTGGTGTTCAAAGTGCTTTTGAACACTGCCCTACCCTAGTCTCAGTGAGCTATCACTATTCACAGGTCTGATTTATGTAAGACCACTACACTTCAACAGAGCCAAAAGCTATGGCCCTCCCCTGCAGGCTTACTCTAGAAATGGCAGGACCGTGAGAATAGGCTGACCTTGTTGCTGTTTGTTCCAGGTTATCTTTCTCACCGCAGACCTGAACTTGACATAGGAGTAGACAATAACCACTCACTTCACAGACCTTGGCTCCTCAGGATTGTTCAGGTGGCTGTGGTCCTAGGAATTCAGTCCTCAGGAAATATTTCGATGATAATTTACCCTCGTGTTTGATATCTTAAGGACAAAGCAATTAGATTGAAGGCTTTGATAAAGGCCAGATTTATTACTAAAGCATGAATCGTCAATGCAAATTTACTTTGTCTAATAAAAAAGTTAGATGGTGGAGGCCAAATCAGATCTTAAAGAATTTGCAGTTCATTGACACAGTAAAATTAACTATTTTGAAGACACAGACTTACCCTAATAGGTAAGATGTGTGAATGAATCAGTAAAATTGTTACACTTCTTCCTCTGTCTAGATTACTTACTACAGTGAAGGAATAGAATTAAAAAAAAGAACTCCTGACTGTAAGGTTGAGTGCTCCTGTTCAGCAGACATCAGTTTTCTTAACTTTTGACTACCTCAGAATAGAAAGATATATTAAGTAATTGCATTCACATTTTAGGCCCCCCTTCCCCCCAAGAACTGTATGTAAATGACCTGTCTCCACTTAGTGTCTGTCTATTGTATGGGTGATGAGAATTGTCTCATTTATATTCCTATTTGGATAAAACAGTAAATAAAAAGAAACTTCATTGTTGGATATAATTTTGATATAACTGTGAACAGTTCTGTGGAGGAGATTCCATGTTGGCTCTGGAAAAACTTGGTCTCCTTTGAACTAATACAGTGGGCCCTCCATTCCCCTGGGGTCTGAGTCCAAAGCTTTAACCAACCATGGATAGAGTATGCTCAGAAAAAAAAAAAAATAAAGAGAGAAAAAGAAAATGCACCTGTATTGAACATGTACAGATCTTTTTCTTACCATTACTCCTTAAACAATATAGTATAAAAATTACTTACATAGCATTTATATCATATTAGGTATTAGAGATGACAAGGTATATGGGAGGGCATGTGTCAGTTATATACAAATACCTACACCACTATATAAGGGACTGTCATCCACTATTTTTGTTCTCCACAGGGGTGCTAAAACCAATCCTTCTCCCCCATGGACACACGGGATAACTATATGTGCAAAGCACCTGGTATCGAACGATGCATGGTAGTTGCTTTCCTTTCCCTGTCAATCAAGCCCTCATGTTGGTCACATTTCTAAAGAAGCATACAGAAGGCTTCCTGTAGTTTGCCAACAGCTGTCAGTATAGTGGAAATGACTGCCTATGTACAGGGCTCTGCTGTCTCATGTAGCTACACCAGAACTGTTGAAGCTTTTTGACCTATTCTATACATATAACCAAGACTTTTGTTGGGAAAACTGGTTATATCTTAACATAACAGAAAGCAGTAAACAGTTGTGAGAAAACTTTGGAGCCAGTGTTATTACCATTTATTTATGCTCCTTTGTCAATGATATTTGTCATTTGAAAATTGTACACAGATATGTCAATGATGATTTGTAAATGTTATCTTTCATTTATATTCTTTTTTTAAAAAAAATCCACAAACCTTTAAGTTGTTTTTACTGCTGTAATAATTTTTAATTAAAACATTTGACCATCACATTATCTTCTGTGTTTTACTGACCTTAGTGAAATGGAAGTCTGTTACTCAGTATAGCCAATAAACCACCCCATGAACTTACTGAAAATGTAAACTTTTGGTTACCACTTCAAACCTCCCCATCAGTCACACAAGGCCTGAAATCCATCATTCTCATCATTTCTAAGGCACTCAGATTCACACTAAACTTTAAGACTCAGTGGCCTAAATCAAATGAAGTCTTTCTGAAATAAAGCAACGTATCAAGAGAAAATGCTTAGATACCTGTTTGTTTATAATGCCACTGTGACGCAGTGTGGCTGTAAACATTCCTCCCCAAAGTTCTTAACAACCAAATATATTAGTTTTTAAAACCTTAGTTTTCAATACTTTGTGCCACCTAGCATTGCTCCAAGATGTGCTATTCAGAAACTTTCAGGTTAATATTTGTGTTAGTAGAAGTATCAGGATTAGAAACACACACATACTACGGAAAACTTAATACACACAAAACTAGAAGAGTTTAATCCACTCTTATATGCTATCATTAACCCCAACCATCACTACCCATCGCTACTGCAGCACCATTCACACCTCTATTTACTCTTATTTTGAAGCAAATCATGTTATTTCATCTGACAATATTTGAGTTTCTCTAAATAAGCTCTACTTTTCCTAACATAGCCATAAGAGCTTAAAAAAATTCTACCAAATTACAGGTTCACGGCCAGCCTCAGATACTTGGTGAGACCGTTTCAAAATAAAAAATAAAGCAGGCCTGGGGTGTGGCTTGGAGGCAGAATGCCCCCATGCTCAATCCCCAGCACCACAAAAATAAATGAATAAAATTAAGGAAAAAAATCCATCTAAGACCAAATTAGCAGCAACTTCTTAGAAATTATTGGAATATGTTGGTGTGGACTGGATTGGCATTCATGACTATAAATGCTGTACCAGACTGCAGAACAATCCTCAGATGTGTGAACCACTATGATTCATGTTGGGATGGGGGCCGACTCGAATAAGAGTCACTGACCTGTTGGAAATGCTTGCTGACATTCTAACAGCTAGTCCACATTCATTACAGTCAATCTCATTATCTACTAGAATGTGTATCTATAAGGAAATCAAGTTAAATTAGATGCAGGTAGCACTGTTTCTAACAATTCTGTTGAAAAAGAAGCTGGCTTCATCTCCAAGAATTTAGAAAACATATTATTAAATGTTTTGCAAGCTGAACTTCTAAAACCTTGGAAGAAAAACAATGGAAGACAGAATTTCTTCAGAATTATTTAAAATGTAATCTACAGTAACCAAGTACATTCAATTCGAAGGACTAAACACATGTAGTTGGCTTAATTCTCTTAAGCATTAAAGAAAGTTTTGAAATTTTTTTAAAAATCAATACTGAAGTAGTACTAATTTTTTTTTTCATGGTACTGGGGATTGAACCCAGGGTCATTGTACCTCCTAACTACACCTCCAGTCCTATTTTTATTCTTTATTTTGAAACAGGGTCTCACTGAATTGCAGAGGGCCTCAATAAGTAGCTAAGGCTGGCCATGAACCCAGATCCTCTGGTTTGTCTCCCAAGTACTGCACTAAATGTTATTTATTTTGTGGTACTGGGGATGGAACCTAGGGGCATTCTACCTCTGAGCTACACCCCCAGCCCTATTTTTTATTCTTTATTTTGAACAGGGTCTCACTAAGTTGTGGAGGGCCTCACTAAGCAGCTGAAGCAACATTTCCCCCACCCCCTTTGGTGCTGGGAATTGAGCCCAGGGATTTGCACTTGCTAAGCACATGCTCTACACTGAGCTACAGCCCCAGCCCCATGAGCCAACATTTTAAAAGTTCAGCTATATTATGACTCCTTTCAAAGATCAGCTGAATGATGACAATATTAATTATACATCTTAGTTTATTACAGGGTCATCTATGTTTGTGATGACACACAGAGGAAGAAGGAGAAAATATGCAGAAACCTCTTTAAAGGCCAAATTAACAGAAACAAGTCTATTAAAGCAAGACATATATTCTACCAACTATAATAGACCCTAGCTTTGACACTGAATTTCATTTTAGATTTGCTAATTTTCTCTATAGTATTTCTGCCACTAGGGGCTATCAGTTATCTGATCAGGCCAGATTATACATAGGAAATTGAATACCTTTCCACAGAAAGTCACCCTCTTTACATCATCATCATCATCACCATCATCACCATCATCACTTATACCAATTCCTCAAAAAATTCAGAACTATTCTATGTACGGATATTCCCATTTTCCAAACCCTTTATAATGCCCTGAGACTTAAAATCCTGTAAGGATATTTTATTAAATTAGGAAGAATGTTTAAGAAAGTGTGAATATTTATTTTAAAATATTTGAAACTGCCACTCTACATGTTATTGAACAAGCTTCCTGCCTGTGGTACCTAAAGGCCATTTTTACTGGGAATCATATTTCATCATTAGCATTAAATGATTCAAACCAGGGCCATGTGACCACCAATTTTTTTTAAAGTTTTCAAATAAAACAATACCACCACAAGTGTAAGAATTTTAAGTACATTTTATTAACAATGTATCCCTTTGATAAGATTATGCTTCCGGAGGCTTTGTAATGCCCTTGACATAAACTGTACACATTATACAAAAACAAGAAAACCACAACAACAAAAAAAATCAAGGTGAGCAAAACCATTTAAAGACAAATCTTATTTAAATTATACACAACACAATGAAATATTCTTACGGAAAATATATAAATACTTTTTCTTTCTATGTTACAGTTATACAATATAAATCAGATTTCAATGTCTGTTCAGTGACCTACAAACACCAGAACCTCCAAATATGTAGCAGCGTATTACTAAATAAAAAAGAATAAAATCATGTGGTTAGAGAGCATGAGTCTGAGATTTTTTTTTCACAATCCCTTACCACTTTTCAAAACTAATTTACATGATTTGTTTTACAATGCATCTTTAGGGTTTCTGATGGGCCAGTAATGGAACATTTTTCAACAATCATCTATAAATTTTTTTCACTTCCCCTCTCCACCCCAAGACTTTGCATTTTGTGCTAAATCAACCTACTTACATGACAAAATTCTAAGATATGCTTTTTTTGGCATAAATTAATTTTTCAAATTAAGTATTTTATAAAGAAAGTCAAACAAAATGTGCAATTTATGCATGCTGTGGCATAGCTACCCAAGTACATTATAAAAATATTCCAAGGGGGGGGGGAAGAAATCCCACATTCTGTGTCATATAAACCTACCATAAATGAAAACTACCCTGGGAATCCGGAACTAAAAGGAGAGGGCAGGGAAGAAAGAATGTTCCTAGAAAGATTTTTAAAGATTTCGATGTTCTTTGATAAGCACTGGTATGCTTTCCCTGGTATGCTTTTTAATGAAACTCTCTCTGTAGTGACACTCTTGAAATTAAGATGTTAACAATAAATTTCATAAATGCAAAAACAAAAGAGACCTTCCTCAACTTACATTGGAAAATCTTAAGTGTTCCTTCATTCTAAATAGTTCTTAAAAAAAAAAAAATCACTCAATTCTAACTTTTCTTTTTTCCCATGTTTTAATGGATTGTGAACTTGAGACAAAACTGGAAGCATAGGAATAAAGTGAAAAAAACCTTACTTCCAAAGAATATTTCCCAAAGTAGTTTACAAGTCCTTCTCACACAAAATTAGCACCTCACTCTTACCATGCAAAAATAATTGCAGTTTTAATTTGAATGACAGACAACTTGTTTTTTATTGCTTAATGATCTGTGCTTTAATATGGGGATAAAAGGCATCCTCTCAAATGGAATGAAATAAAATTTTATATAAATAAGCACTGACATCTCACTGTTGAACACTCTGCCATCGTGACATGCCCTGAAAAATTCAGCTTAATTATCTCAAGCTCTAAACAAAAGAGCTAAAAACTACTAAAGCCACCATTTCTAGAGGACATGTACACATTATTATAATAATGTAAATACTTCCCCAAAGCTTCTTTTAATGTCATTGTTTTACAGATGTCCTTATGCTACTAATTTTTATTAGAAAAATTTTAATTAGGGAGAACACATTTTTTGCCCCTCAAATATGCTTCAGCACAAACAGGAAATAAAAGTATAGAAAATTTAGAGGACATTTAATTATGAATACTAAATTTCTAATTTTCTTATTTGTCAGTATTTACTTAGTATATGAAGCTGAATGCTATTCTTGAAAAAATTCAATTAGAAATACAATTCACTTTACATTAAAAATTCACAGTATACAACCAGCATAACTGTTCAAATTCTTCCAAATTATTCAATATTTACCATGAGTACAAATTTATATGGACTAAGATTAATTCTAAAATATTGTTAAAACTACAGTATTGACATTATTTTGGTATTCTATATAGCCTGGTAGTATCTATTATTTATAGATGATTTTTTCATTTCTATTACCACTGACACCATTCCTAACCTTTTCTGCTATAATTTAATATTCTTAAACTCTTAAGTTAACCACTTGGCACTGCATGTATTTTTCATCATAAAAGTCTACTTTTATACAAACAAGTACTCAAAGAAAACATATTAGACCTGTCAGTGAAACCATGGATAAACCAAATAGCACTATAAATTTAAGTACAAACTTTTTTTCTTAGTATACTGATAATCATAAAGTTCTGAGTGTCTTCCCACAGTAAGTGCTATAGGCAGATATGATCATATACACAAACATGTCTTTCAAAGTAACAGTCAAAAAAACCTGTCCAGGCTAATAGTAACAGCCTTAATTTTGGGATGGATGACTTAAGTAGGGTACAGGGATGGGGATAGTTCTGTGTGCGCGTGTGACAAAAAAAAAAAAAAAAAAAAAAAAAGTTACTATTAATGTTTGAAGGATTAAACCACAGATTTTATAGTCTATATTAACTGAGGTAGTATTAAAATGAATGTCTAAATTAATCCCATTATGAATGTGATTACTACATTAATTCCTTTGGAGTTTTTAACTACTATTTGGTCTAATATCTCTGACATTTGGTTCTCTGGAAAGGCAGTTTAATTATCCAAGACCAAAGACCAAGGTGACAGGCATTGTTCTTAGAAGTACTGTTGACATTTAAATAAACACTTGGGTTCAGTGATAAAGTAAAAAAAAAAAATGTCTTATCTTCATTAAATTTTATGAGAATATCTGACTTTTTAACATAAGCAGCAGCTTATAGCCCTTATCTGCTTTGTTTATAATGTAAGTTGCTACACAGTGCATGTAAGAACAATTCACTGAAGTGCAGTCAAAGAGGTGTTAGGAAGTGAGATGAAGAGTTTCATCCCAATGGGAACTTTCAGTGCCAGTAAAAAAAAAAAAAAAAAAAGGTATCTCTGCGAGTTATGGTTTCTAGTTCACAGGGTTCTTTACAGAGATCACAAAGAATTAACATATTACAAAATGGGGATCTGCGACATGGGAAAATATTAACCAATGTTCAACGACTGTGTCGAAGCTGGTGTGTAACTGTAAAAATGGTCTACACAAATGAATTTAAAAAGGGTCCTAATCAGTCCAGCTGGATTTTTCTATTTCCATTTATATATAGATTTCAAAAGATAATCCTTTCATTTACAAGCATTCTAATGATGATGGCCATGCTACTTTTATATACAAATTTGCATATATGTTAATTCCTGTAAATATTTCCAGATATCTTTATACATATACAAATTAAACAGACAAAACCTTGCCCTCATCAACATAACTTCACAAATGTGATAAAGGCAATTACTGTACTCTTAAACTCACCTATCACTGCATTTATCATTTATTTAGTTTGTGCAAAACAAGAACACTGATATAAAAATTAAATTACTGGTGCTTTAAAATTTAGTACTTAAGGCTTTTCACTACAAGTTTTAATCTTAATAATGAGTTTCATTAGTGATTTAAGAGGAAATATGGCTCTTCTTTTCCCATGGAATGTGTAAATTACAGGCAAACTAATCAATTCCTCAGGAGATCCAAAGTATTATTTAATGCTTTCCTTTGCTCTGGGTCTAAAGTAATAGTGCTTAAGTTCCTGTTTAAAATGACGAGATAGGATGCTGATGGAAACGGAAGTCCTCTGGAAATACACACAGTCTTAAGTGGGAAATATTTTCAACTGAACTATAAAATGATCTTTTTTTTTTTAAGTTTTAATCAGGAACTGTAGTGAAAAACCTTAACTGGTTCAAATAGCCTATAACAACATATGGCAACAAAACTAAAGAGATGGAAAACAAATACGAATCTTTATGCAGTCTAATAACATAAAAATAACTTATAAGTCCCGGTTGATGAGGCTCTTCTTTCGCTCTGAGGTTACAAACCTCTGAAGTAGTGTTACAAACATTAAGAAAATGTGGAAGGGCCAAAGTTCCCCCTCTAATACCAGCAGTTACAGCACACCCCCACTGTGGTAACAGGATGCAGCTTTAGAGACACTGATTCCTGGTTTCCACGAATTAGTTAACAAACAAGGCATCTTTATATTTACTCTAAAAAAAAAAAAAAGAATTCAGAAATAATATGTGAAGGGTGCTTCTGCATATCCTATTATTGTTCCACTGTCATTCTGCTTTTAAAATGAAAAAATAGAAAACCTATGTAGGCATTCAGTGCTTGGCTCTTGCATATGATGGTAACTGAAACTCTTAAAATTATGTAATGAATCATGAACCCTTTAAAGGGCTCAACAGGGGGTGAAGGAAGTTGTTTTGGTTAGGGAAGTCAGCAGTTCCAACTGTTTATGTACCAGTAATTGCTGGAACAGTGTGCAGAAGATACTCCTGTCTTTGCTGCCCAGTCAGTATTTTCTGAGGCTTTTAGAAAATTCACAAATATGAATATATATAGTATATATCTATATACATCATAAATATGAGGTCAGGATTCAGCAGATGTATCAACTATAGGTTGCTTTGGTGGTATTGCCAACACAGCCTCTGCTTCTTCATGCATCTAGGAAAAATGTAAATCATTAATGACTTTTACAAAAATGGCACATAAGGCAGATGTAATTGTTCTTTTAACTTAATTCAAACACAGAATTATCCTTAGAAAACAAATTTCAGAAATATAACCCCTACTTACTTGTAAAAACTGTACATCTTGAAATAATTCTTGTATGAACCTCCGACAAGGAAGTCTAAATGTGCAGTGTGACAGCAAATGAGAAACCTCAGAGTAAAGGCATATGTCATCAAATGTTTGAGGATATTTCTCCTTAATTCTAAAATGAAAGAAAACATGGCAGTGTGATAAAAAGTTACAATAAGGACTTACCTTTTTTCCCCCCCAAAATATCACTTAAAAGTATTTTTTTTCCCAGATACTGATTAGATGGTATATCAGGGTAATAAAGACTACAAATATTAAATATACCTATCTCATATTTCAATTAGATAGTCTCAGTTTTATTTTTTTCCCTGTTGTTTGTTTTTGAGGGCTTTTTTTTTTTTTTTAAATAATTACATATATGTTTTATTTTGAGACAGGATGTTGCTATGTTGCCCAGGATGGCCTAATCTTGCAATCCTACTGCCTCAGTCTCCAAAGCAGCAAACTTGAATGCTTCTTGTAAGGTTATAAATATTCTTTTTTACTAGCATGAGAAATTGTAGTATTATTATTTATCAGCCTAGGATGACTCAAATATTTTCGAAACCAAGTTTTAAAATATAAATACGTCTTCAAAGTTAGATTGAAATTGTTAATAACTTTGATTGGGCTATCTTTCAACAATCCAAACAGTGGCTTTTAGCCAGGACACACCTCAGAATCAGATGTGGATGAGGCACAGCACACACAGGCTAAGGTCCCACTCCTAGAGATCAGCCCAGAGGTCTGCAGTGGTACCCTGGCACCTGCATCACCTGCTTAAATGCCCTGTACAAGACCTTGAAGTATGTTTGTTTTGAGAACCACTATCTAAGATAGTCCAAATAAAGATGAAGTTTCAATCTGAATTTTCTTTTATCATGCTCCTATGATTCAGAAAAAAATCACCTTCTTTAAAAAAACAAAACTATTGAGGACCCAAAAGCTTTTTTTTTTTTTTTTTTTTTTTTTTGTGGGCTATAACCGCCAATAACTCCGTATCAGAAACTGAAATTGAGAAAACTTCAAAATATTTATTAGTTTGCTTAAAAAAATAACCCTTTATAACATAAATAATACATATTTTAATTTAAAAAACCTGAAGTTTTCCAAAACTAAAGAAGGTGAGAAGAGTAACAAAATGTCTTATAATATAATTTAAAATTTTTGCAGAGTTCTTTTTTTTGGTGGTACTGGGGATCAAACCTTGGGGTGAGGGGGGAGGGATTCTGCTTTCTACCACCAAGTTACACCTCCAGCTTTACTTTTTATTCTCAAACAAGGTCTCGCTAAGTTGCTAGGGACCTCATTAAGTTGCTAAGACTGATTTTGAACCTGCAGTCCTCCTATCTCAGCCTCCCAAGTACAGGGATTACAGGCATGCACCATAATGCTCAGCTTAGAGCTCAATTATATTATGGTGTAATAGAAGACAGCTGGATTCTCATACTTGTTTTTGTATTTAATCTGCTACCATATATTGTTTTGCCTGAAGCATGTATGTAGAAGTACATACAAGAAAATCCAGTCTCACACAGAAAAGCAACGTAGTTTAGAAATACTGATATTAATCTGTCTAATTTTTGAAGGATTTCAAAGATTTTTTCTTGCCTTAAGAAGCAGAATAACATTTATAAATATAATTTACTCACGTTAAAAGTCCAGTTTCGTGACATTTAGTTGAAACTGAACTACTCAAATTAATGACTAATCTTAGAACTTCTTTGCGAAGGAGTATGCGGCACATTGGTGTATCATCTGGAATTGTTTTAACACCTGAAAAGAAGATTTCAGCATGAGTTATTTTATCTTATCACAATGTAAAATAATTACAACTTGTGGAGTTTATTTTTAAACTTAAAAATCTAAAAGAGTGATCAACTGCACATGATCTGCACATAGCTAAGAAGGTCCTTGCCTATGAGTGGCAGATATAGGTACAAGATTCAAGAATCTGCTAAACTGCTTCACTAAAACTGATTTGCCAGTTTTGAGACAATTTTACAGTAATTATGAAAAACAAAAACAACTAGATACAGTTTTATTAATAATGTTTGAAAATGAATCTGAAAACTCACCTAGTAACAATTCTGTGCTTTTGGTACTGCTAGCTGAGCCTTCTTGAGATACCCCATCACTGCATCCAGAAATTCCTGAAAACTTAGAGGGAACCACTTCTAAGGGATTGTGGATAGTCTGCTCACACCAATCAGAATACGGAATATCTTGAAGATCTGAAGAAGAAAAAGTAGAAGAGGAAGATGAGGAAGAGGAGGAGGATTTCAATGAAAGCATAACAATGACAATTCCTGTCCTTGTACTGTGTATTCTAAAAAAGATGATTCTCTGTAATTTCTTTTCAGTATTCTATACTTACTTCTCTCAATGACGACTTTCAAAGTCTATACTACTCAGATAGAGAAACCTATTAAATTCTAAAGACATTTACAAGTAAGATTTCATTTTCCCAAAAAACAAAAATATAGGTATATGTAAGTACTTCAAATTTAAAGATGTATACAGAAGAAGATACAGTATTATCTTCTCCACTCTTCCATTCTTCTTACTGCCATTTAAATACCCCTTTCCATGGTAAATGCCAGTAAAAGTTTGATATGTGTGTGTATATAATTTCATTTATTTTGCTATTTTAATTTTCTCTTCTTGCTCTTGGATTATATTAGAAGGATTATACTATATTTATTATTTATGACTATTGCCCCACACATACATTTAATAATCACCAATAATATCAGAATTAATCAAATTTCTGCCTTATCTACAGTTCATGTCATTTCTTACAATTACATTCCATGCATTGTGAAGGTACTCCTAGGTGGGAATTTGAAGTCAACCAAGCATCTTAATTCAAATGTTCATTTGACTTAAAAATTTCTTGGGCACTTATACTAAAAGATGAAAGCAAAGGAAAATCAGGAAATCTTTGTTTATTCTTTCAAGAAGTAACTCTGGGCAACCAATAAAAGTCACGCAACCTTAGTGTTAGAAATTTGTTAGAAGCTTTCCTCTTATGAAAGAAAACTGATTCAGACTACAGCTTCTAGGATTACTTTAAAGACAAGTAATGTAATTCCCTTCTCTTTTGTTCTTTTTCCTCAAGATGAATTTATCTATTCAGGATTTTTTTGTGGTTCTATATTAATTTTAGGAGTTGTTTCTAATTCTTTGAAGAATGCTACTGTTATTTTGATAGAGATTACACTGACTGCAGATCACTTTGGGTCATACGGACATTTCAGCAATATTGCTTCTTCCAACTTAAACATGGGATTTTTCCCCTCTTTTTTTGGGTATGCAAGTTTACATGCATATACATGTGCTCTCTACAATTTCTTTCATCACTGTTTCATAGCTCTCATTGAAGGGATTTTTAACCGTTGGTTAAATTTATTCCTAAGGGTTTTTGTTTGTTTTATAGTTCCTATAAATGGGGATGACTTTCTTGAGTTTTCAGATAATTCACTATTGGCAGACACAAAAACTACTGAACTTTGTATCCTGCAACTTTGCTGAATTCATTTGTTAGTTCCAACAGCTTTTGGGGGCTTTTTACATGTCATCTGCAAACAGTGACAATTGGACTTCCTCCTTTCCAATTTGGATCCCTTTATTTCTTTCTATTGCGTGATTGCTCTGTCTAGGTCTGAGATTTAACACTTTTTTTTTTATCTACTACCCCACCAAATTAGAAATCTCTTGGGTTTAGCACCTGACATCCCTTTAAAATAATGACTACAAAGTTATCTGTCATAGATAATAAGAATATCTTTTTTCTAACACAAAAATCCTTAACATGGTCTAACACAGTAGTTTTCAAATTGCACAGTACACAGGAAGTCTTATGAAAATACAGATTCTAATTCTGCAAGTGAAGGGAGATGTACAACTTTATTTTATTTGTGGTACATCAGTGTGCCACAATCCATTAGTTAGGAAGCTCTAAATTACCAAGGAGAAATTTAGAAAAATGAACCAGAGAACTCTAGTCAACACCAGGTTTTTCTGAGGGTGGTTAAATGATAATCATTTAGAAAAGATATATATAACCACATAGACAGCAATTTGCAATTGCTAATATATGTCACTTGTTGATTCACATTAATAAAGTTCAATCTGGGTCCACTTTATTTACTTACTCCCCAAATACATACTGAGAATCTACTGTGTAAAAGCAGCACATGGCTAGGTATTAGAAAATTAAAAATGAAAAGACTTAACATATCACATCCTGAAGGAAATTATTGAGTGGAAGAGACAAAAATACCAAGTCACAATAGCAGGAAGGAGAGGGGGACACTAGACAGATCACAAAGTCCTGTGTATTGGGCATGAATAGCCAGTAAAGAATTATGAACAGATTAATCCTAGGCAATAGTATGAGTGATACACTGGAAGAAACCAAAATTAGAGGCTGAAATACTAATATTCCAATAGCAAGATGCTGAGTGATTGAATTAAGCCCACAGTAGTTAGAATGGAGTGAGAAGAGATCAGTAATACTGGCAGATGGATTCATCCCAAAGGACATAATCACTCACCTGAATGACTACATATTGCACTTAGTTGGTTACTGGGCTGAAAACCGAGAATTTCAATACAGACACAATAAAGACAGTTATCATCTGTATGCTCCTGTAATCCAGTGTCTTCTGTACTTTCTAAAAACAGAGAAGCATCTGAATGGATTGAATTCATTATTTCCGTAAGACTCATCTGCTGTCGTAGCAAGTGAAAAGAGTTTTTTACAAGACCTCCAGTTCCAGATGGAAGACCTATGCATAAGTAAATATAAAACATAATGTCATAAAGATAATATCAAGGATATCTTTTTCAAGATGCCTCAAACCATATAAAATCCTATTTTTTTGTACTAGCAATTGGACACAGGGCCATTCTACCTTCAAGCTACACCCTCATTTCTGTTTTATTTCTGTTTTGAAACAGGGTCTTGTTAAGCTGGGGATCTGACATTGAATCTGTCAGTGCCTTGGCACTGAACCTGAAATCTTCCTGTCTCAGCCTTCCAAGTACTGGGATTACAGGCAAGAACCACCACAACTGACTTCATGTGAAATTTTAAAGAAGGAAATCTTAGAATAAAAACCAAACTCAGTAGTATATAACAGAACGTATAGTACTTTATAAACAAAATGGAAAACTGAGATCATAATTAATGCATCATTTGAATTAATCTCAATATCTGCCTAAAGAAAAGTAATAATTCTAAATATAAAGAGGTACTTACTAAAAAGTAGTTAGATTATGACACTACAAAACCTGCGGCTTATAGGCACATATTTATTAAAATATAATCAACTGTGTAATTTTATAGGAACATTTTTATACCTCTCTTCACCCCAAACAATTGTTTCTCAAACTTACGAGGATTAATGTTATACTACTTTTTTTTTTTTTTTTTTTTTGCGGTACTGGGGATTGAACTCAGGGGCATTCTACCTCCGAGCTACATCCCCAGCCCTATTCTTTATTCTTTATTTTGAAACCGAGTCTCACTAAGTTGCAGAGTGCCTCACTAGGTAGCTGAGGCTGGCCACGAACCCGGATCCTCTGGTCTCAGCCTCCCAAATGCTGGGATTACAAGCGTGCGCCACCACACCCGGCTTTTTTAAAATGGAAACAATCTGATTTTTATCTTCTTGAGAGGCTGGCATCTATTAGAAAAACACTTTAAGTCCTTCAAATAAAAAAATTGTGGCTTAATTTTAAGTAGACCCAGTTATTTGGGTGTTAATTTTTACATTGACCCAAAATTGGGTATACCAGAATAGTGTCATTCTATCAAAAGGAACAATTTTATTTTCAATATAAAAAGAGTCTCATGAAAATAATCACCATGAATTACCTCCTGCATCATGGGCAAACACTCTTGCACCTTGATCATCATGTGGAGGTGTGTTTTTTGTCTGAAAATAAGGGATATCCTTTACCTAAAATAGATATAAATCATGGTAAATCCTATGATAAAAAGAAGTCCATTTTAAGTATTAAGTCAAATACAATGAACAAAGAATTACCATATTGTAGCAATGTAATGAAAAGTTTACTAATTTCTGGTTAAATTACTAAAACTTAGCAAAAGAACAACCCTAAAAGTTTTTCATCATATTCTTGGTGAACTAAACTAGATATTCAAATAATTATTTTAGCATTTATCTAAAATATCTTTAGATTTCTGAGCAAATGTGCATTCTTTAATCCACTATATATTACCTAAATATCTGTGGGTATCTCATGGGATCAGGCCCACTTTATATGACTGGGTACCACATGGGGCTGCTTTAGATGGGAAAATAGGATAAAATACAAAAAACAAAGATAAATCAAATGAGAATAAAAAACAAAGCTAGGAATTTACTAAATTTCTACAGAGAATATACCAATAAATAAATCATACAAGATGCCAATTTAGTATGGGAAGAGGGGATATTGTTTTGGAAACCTGGAGGTATAAATAAAAAAAGTACAGAAAGTTGAGAAAGGCAAATTCTCATCTTAAAATGTCTTTTGACAGCCGGGCGTGGTGGCGCACGCTTGTAATCCCAGCATTCGGGAGGCTGAGACCGGAGGATCCGGGTTCGCGGCCAGCCTCAGCTACCTAGTGAGGCACTCCGCAACTTAGTGAGACTCGGTTTCAAAATAAAGAATAAAAAATGGGGCTGGGGGTGTAGCTTGGAGGTAGAATGCCCCTGGGTCCAATCCCCAGTACCACAAAAAAAAAAAAAAAAAAAAAAAAAAAAATGTCTTTTGACAAAATTGCTTCAAAAATCATCTTGCCAGCTGGGCATGATGGCACACACTTGTGAGACTGGAGGATCCAGGTTCATGGCCAGCATCAGCTACTTAGTGAGGCCCTCTGGAACTTAGTGAAACCCGGTTTCAAAATAAAGAATAAAAAATAGGGCTGGGGTGTAGCCTCCTGCCCCTGGGTTCAATCTCCAGTACTGAAAAAAAAAAAAAAAAGAAAAAGAAAAAAAAAATCTTGCCATAATTAGTGTCTCCTCTAAATTAAAATTCCTAGTAAACAACTATTTACACAGAATATGAAAAAACAGAAAGTAAACTCATCGGAAAACAATAAAAATTATGATACCTGGAATATGTCATTAATGTCTACTGGAAGAGCAAGACCAATGTAGTCATCTGAGCCACCATACGTAGCACTGGACACCATGGACCTAACTGAGGAGGATCGCTGCAGTGTATTTTGATTAATGGGACTTAATAAATCTTCTTTATCTAACGATGCATAACTTAAAGCTTTCATGAACCTATAATACCATAAAAATTTACATTAGTTTATTGATTCATAATAGTGATCACATGAAAAATATCTCTAACTTCATAATAATAGCTAGTCGAATACTAATAGCGCCATCCTGTTTGCTAGGAACACAAACACTTTAAAATATTAGCTGCTATAGGCTAATATATAAAAGATCACTAGTAAGATTGACTGTTACCAAAAACAACTATTACACTTTTCAGGTAAAGGCAAAAAGGTGGGTAATTAGAAGAATTTCAGTGTCTTAAAAGTAAAAAAAGAAGCTGATCGAGAGACACAAGTATAGTTCAAGGACTATCTTTGCAATCACTTGAGACTGCTTATTTATGTGGTAATTATTTTAATACTTTCATTACCAACAAGATTTATGTAACACAAAGTATATATGACACAGTAAAATGGTATCATTTACAAATATTACAAAAGATCACCTCATATGAAGCACCAATATTTCTACAATGCTTTTTTCTATAATCACTTTGAGTAATTCCTTAGCAAATATGGTATATTGACATTTCCTTAAGATATATCTTTGTCATACAGATTCTTATTCATGCAATAGACATGTTGAAATATTTACTTGGAATCTGCTTTATATATACAAGGTACTATCCAAAGCTCCACATTTATATATATATAATATATATTATTATATAAATAATTATAATTATATATATATTATTATAATAATTATATATATATATTATTTATTATATAAATAATATATATTATATATATATTATTTATATATATATATATTGCTATTTGGAAAACCAAGTCTTTAAAATGTACTCATGTAGCCTGATAGGAAATCAAAGAGTTATTTCACAAAACACACAAAATAAATGCTTCATCAATAGTAGCTTTTAAGATTATCATAGCAAAAGTAATTCCATAACAAATATGGTATATTGACATTTCCTTAAGATATATCTTTGTCATACAGATTCTTTTTTTTTTTTTTTTTTTTTTGGTACTGGGGATTGAACTCAGAGGCATTCTACCTCCGAGCTACACCCCCAGCCCTATTTTTTTTTTTTTTATTCTTTATTTTGAAACCGAGTCTCACTAAGTTGCGGAGTGCCTCACTAGGTAGCTGAGGCTGGCCGCGAACCCGGATCCTCCGGTCTCAGCCTCCCGAATGCTGGGATTACAGATTCTTATTCATGCAATAGACATGTTGAAATATTTACTTGGAATCTGCTTTATATATACAAGGTACTTTCCAAAGCTCCACATTTATATATATAGTTTCTAGTTTCTACCTAAAAAACACTCTTAAATTTATCAATTTCATAAAAGGAGTCAGTGATTTTCAAATTGTACTGTTACATCTCTCTGACTCCATGAAAAATTCTCAAAGACTACTGGAGTGGGGAGGGGGAGAAGTTACTAGATTATTATGACCTTTCCCAATTCTAATTTCAACCAATATAGTTCCATTTTTATCTGTGTATTTGGTTTCCACAGAGACCTTAAAAAAAAAGTTTTCCCAGTTTAAAAAGCAGCATTATAAAAGCTTAAAACCACTGATCTAGTTCAATTTCTACTTGATGAGGTAACACATGTCCAAAAATTACAAATTCATGAACAACACTACATAGATTTGTAACCATGTTGAGAGGTATGCCTGGCTTTGTTCTGGATTGATGATGGTGCCAAAGCCAGTGAGTTCCAGGTAGATCAGGTATTACCTGCATAATTTATTATATTTTACAAGAGAGAATAAAATTCATTATTTGCTACCAGAAACCCAGTCCTCTATTAAACGTGTCATCACTAAAATAAGACTGTTTAATGCTATTAAGAATTTAAGATAGATTTCCTAAAGTAACTACCAATGATGACAATAATGATACTAACTTTCACTGAGTGCTCACTCTATGTCAGACACTATTCTAAGTACTTGCATATAATAATCCACCTAAATCAATGGAAATAAGTAACTAAAAACTTGGGGAAATTGTTTAGAAACCTTTGGTCCAACAACAGAAAACATAGATATGATTTTTTTAAAAATCAAATTTAATACTGCATTTCTTTTTAAGGCAAAACCTAAATGGTTCACTGTGAACAGCTTGATGTAATTTAAATATGGTACAGAAATCCCTGCTGAGTCCTGAAGACCAAGAAATTCACTATTAGGTTCCTATTTAATAACTACATGTACTTAAATTGAAAATAATGTAACTGAAATTTTCAGTTAGTTGAAAAAAAAAAGAGGTCAACTTTTGGAGCCTTAAATTGACCTACCTGAAAAGGTTGTTTGTTATTGTAGGTCTTAAGCTCCTGATTCCCCCGACATGCTTCTTTTTAAAATCGATCCTTGCAGAAGCGAGAAATAAATAAAAAAAAGCTTGTGACTTGTTTGTTCTTGCAAAGCATTTAAGTTATTTTCAGGGTCTATTTTGTTTTCCCCCTCACAGCTGCAAGAATCCATTTCAAATCATATCGGGTAACAAGGAGCTTATAGCCTACTATAGTAAACAATTATAATAGGTCAGTTCTGAGGCCTATGAGGTGTTAGCCTAAATAATGTTTTACATTTCCATCTGTTTAAATGCAATCATCATCATTTGTTCATTTTGAAATACACATTTGCTCACCTGCTTGGTGTTAATCTGGACTCAAAACTGTTGGCCTTCATGGTGATGGTATCAGTAAATAGCACATCTTTTGCTGGAGACGCCAAAGCTTCAGAGTGAGATAAGGATGGGTGCATTCTTTGCTGCTGTAATCTTTTCAGTGTAGCGTAGCCAAAAGCATCTCTAGAACTTGTATAACTAAAGTTACAATCTGCTAGACTTTTAATTGTAGCAATGGAGGGTGCTTTAAGAGACTGTGCTCTTCTAGGAAGTGTATGTGAAGAACCAGGAGGCACCAGGGACACCGAGTTTGATTTGGAGAGAGACAGATGGTTAGACTGTGGTGTCAAATAGTGGCTCGTCTTAACAGTTTTAGTACTTACCACAGTACTCATACTTCCACAGTCTGTGTCCATAGTTGTAGCATCTACACCTACAGTCTCCCGTGAAGGACTTGAGCTCATTGAACTTATGCCACTTGTTGTAGTGTCTGTATTAAAACTTTGGCTACGCATCTTCATATGTGAGCTTGTTGAGCCTTCAACGACTAACCTTTCTCGGCTGGTATTTTCTCTGTGATTCTCTGTACCAAAACTCTTGGTGAACTTTAAATCATTCTCTCCAATACTTGGAGTACTACCAGTATAATCAATGTGCTTATTCCCAACAAATGAAGTTTCTAATTGTAATGTTTTCTGTACTGTAGACATAGGTGTGAAGTCAACACTATGGTTAAAGTCAACACTGGGCTCCGTGAGTGTTCTGATTCGCCTGTTGCTTGCCTTATTTTCCGATGACAGTTTTCCTCCTTTTGGATCACTGCTACTACGATGTTTTTTATTAGGCAAAGTAAGTGAATTTAAGATACGATTCTTCACAAGTTTACTAGAAGCAAAGAAAGGGAATGAATTTTTATCCTTTATAGGTCCAGGTCGGTCATAAAATGCTGGCTCTGTGTCTTCACTGATATCAAGGAAAAATGTACTAGTAGAGCTGCTGCCAAACCGGTCATCTTCCATTATGAACATACCTAGAATTAAAGGGTCAATTCATTAAAGCATATAAAAAATGAAAAATTCACTTTACTCTTAGTGATAACATTTCAGGAAAAAATTCTTTTAAACTGTCATCTTGGTGGAAAATTTCAGAAATAAAGCTTTAAACCACTGAGCTACATGAAAAAGCACTTCCCTGAAGCTCCGAGTTTGGACTTAAATAAAATGTAAAATTATGTTATTATTAGGATCTCTTGTTATTTCCAAAGAAAAGTTGTAAGACCCACTGCGGCAGAGCTTACATGAAGTTTCTTTTATTTTACAAATATTGAGGAATAAACTAATGGGGAAAAGAGGACTCAAGCACAGATGCTCACTCAGTTGGTATAGATTCCTAGTGGTTTATTCTTCATAGCACAGTAACAGTAGAAACTCATAAGAAAAGAATTCCCAGTATTAAAACATATAGTCAGCTGGGCGTGGTGGCACACGACTGTAATATCAATACTTGGGAAGCTGAGACAGGAGGACCACAGGTTCGAGGCCAGCCTCAGCAAATTAAAGAGGCCCTCAGCAACTTAGTGAGACCGCATTTCAAAATAAATAATAAAATAGGTCTGCAGGTATACCTCAGAGGTAGAAGGCCGCTGGGTTCAATCCCCAGTAGCCTCCCCACCTCACACAAAATACAAGCGCGCACACACACACACACACACACACACACACACACTCTCTCTCTCTCTCTCTCTCTCTCTCTCTCTGAACCTCTGGGTTCTACATTCAACCAATCATGGATCAAAAATATTCAAGAAAAAAAGTGCCTGTATTAAATATGTACATACTTTTTAAGTAATCATTATTACTTAAATAATAGAGTATAATACTTATTTACAAGACATTTACATTGTATTAGTCATTAAATGTAATCTAAAGATTATATAAAGTGTAAGGAGGGTATACATAGGTTATAAGCAAATACTATGTCATTTTATATATGGAACTGGAGCATGCACAGATTGGAAGGGGTGTGGTGCGGGATCCCCCATGGTAAGAGAGGGACGACTATGCTTACATAGTACCAAATCACATGTATAAATTAATTATAATCACTCTCCATTTTGCTCTAGTTACTAGGAAACTCACCTAAATTCAATGCCCAACCCTAATAAAAAACTCAATCCAAGTGTCTAATGACATCTACAGGACTTTATTTTTAACTTTTCTGTTGAAAATTTATAAAATACTTCAAATATATTAAAATCTTAATTGCATTTGCATAGTGAGTTGTATTTACATATTCTATCAATTCTAAGGTATATCTTGTCACATTTAATGTCTCTAAAATCAGGCTACTTTATACAATCAATAAGTAGCACATATCAGTTAAATAAGTAGTATTTTATCTTCTTTCTCGGTGGTATATAAAATATCAGTGCATCTTATAGTTCAAGGCATCTTAGATTTAGTGAAAAATGGTTCAATAAACATTATATTACCTTCTTAAAAGAATCTAATAGCATAGGGCTTGAAATCACAAGCTGTTTTATATATAATTTATTTCTGATTCGCTTAATTTTTTCACTCTTTAAACTTGTTTGTTTACACATTGTTAATTTGCTGGGAATTAAACACAGGACCATCTATATGCTAAACAAGGACTCTACCACCAAGGTACCTCTTCTAACTCCTCCACTATTTTAAAACTTAATGCTTTGCTCAGAAATGAAGATGTGAATATAGCAACTCTTAGCAAATATATTCTGGTTCAACAACCTCTGAATCTGAAAATGAGTACAAAGATTAAGTAAATTAAGAAAGTGGACAAATAAGTACTTAGATTTGTCTCTCTTCTCATGACAAAAAAAGGGAACTGGTTCTTCTGGCACATGCTTATTATCTCTCTCAAGGTAGGATTTCCCAGAAGCTATTCAGAAAACAAAGGGAAAACACAGTGTAGGCTGGTGGTTATTCTCTATGTTGTGAGAAGATGTGCATTCTCCAAGAAGCTTTTACTGCCAAATAATTATCTTTGAAAAAAGGAATGTAAAAAACACACTTAAGTTTGAAATGATAAATATAAATGTTAATATACGGCTAACTTTATACGAACTTATCATAATACTCACTCGATGGTGCAGATTCACTTTCACTATTATGTCTAGAGCTCGTTGACTCTGAGTTCAGACTCAGGGTGCTTGGGATAGATGAAAGTTCATTACAGAGTTGCTCCACATCATCTGGAACCACTGGCCACAGATGTTTACGACTATGCCTCACAGCATCCCAGTTGTGACATTTTAGAATATCACAGCCTTGTTTGGTTTTTGCTATGAGCCCAAGTACATATACACAGGTCCTGTATATAAAAAATATAGTAATGACAAGTTTACAATTCTGAGCTGAGATTTCTTAAAGAAACCATAGAATAATTAATTTGCTATATGTATGTTTGAATTTTCCTTAAAGGCCATTAAAAATTGTTCAGTGTCTGGAAAGCAATGTACTAAGACTAATTAGGGATAAATTAGCAGCCATAAAAATCATGCACATCTTCCTAATAAAAGTAACAATTACAACAAAAACAAAAAATATAATGCTTTTCTGGTATAATCTGGGGATATTTAGGCAATGAGTACTGGATTATTTGAACACACAGTATGATTTTCCTAGTTACTTACAAGGTAAACTTCAATATTATAATAAAAATGAAATGATAATATTAAACAGTACATTAAGATGCTTAACAATGTACTTAAAACTCTTACATCATTAGAATTTAAAGCGAATTAAAAGTTATGCATTAAAAGTTACTTTTGCCTTACTTCTATCTATGAATAATAATATGTATTAAAAAGATTTCTGGGTTAAATGACATACCCTCTGATAGAAAGAACCTCACACTGTTTTGCAAGTTTTAGTATATCTGGAATCACATTTTCTTCCTGCAGTAAATTAAGACCCCAATTTGATGAGCCAATATTTCCCTGAAAGGAAAAAAAAAAGTATAGCAAATATACTTGCAACAGTAATAACTCTTAAGAAATTTGAAAAGCTATCATGAAACAAATTTAAACCAATCAATGAGAGGAAAAAAAACTGAAGAAAAAAAAAAATCAAATAAGAAATGTTAGAAGCCGGGCGTGGTGGTGCACGCTTGTAATCCCAGCATTTAGAAGGCTGAGACTAGAGGATCCGGGTTCGAGGTCAGCCTCAGCTATCTAGTGAGGCACCCCACAACTTAGTGAGACCCTGTTTCAAAATAAAGAATAAAAAATATGCTGGGGGTATAGCTTGGAGGTAGAATGCCCCTGAGTTCAAAAAAAGAAATGTTAGAATAAGTTAATGTTCCATTTATCGTACCAAGAAATTAAAAGCCATAAAAACCAATAGTTTAACCATCTCTCTTCAGTATTAAAAATAGTATTTAAATTGGCAGGAACAATATGGCTCTTAGAATATTAATCTAAGAGCAAGTTCCAAATAAAATAATCTAATTTACTTAGTATTAATGGGAATTTTTTTTTTTTTTAAATCTCAAAACTGCAAAGATCTTACAGAAATGTTTATTACAAACCAAGGCCCAAAGAGATGCTTTCAGTTTTTTAATTTCTTCCCACTTATCCAAATCTGGTGTACGGACGTTGTGACAGAGTTCGGCAATAATATTCTGAAGGAATAAAAAATATAAGTAACAATATATTATGCTTTTAATGCATTCAATATTTGCTTTTAGTTATTTTATACATTTAAAATTCTAAAGTAATTTTATATGAATTTCTTAGGAGACATAAGTACACAGGTTTTGAATTTATATTCTAGAGTACCACTTATTAGCTGTATAATTGTGAAAAATCACTTAACCCCATTCACATCCTTGATTTCCTAATCTCTAAAAGAAGGCTGATGTAATATGTGTTTCATAATTTAATAAATTATTACATATAAAGTGCTTCACAAAGTATTTGGCAACCAGAATTATAAAAAGTCATGATTGTCATTATTTCTTTTAAATAGAAAATAAGTCAGTGCTTAAGATTTTACAAAAAAAAAAAAAAAAAAGATTTTACCATATTATATAGGTAATGACGCTAAATAATTCATTTAAAACTTTGTTGAGCCGGGCATGGTTGCACATGCTTGTAATTCCAGTACTTGGGAGGCTGAAACTGAAGGATCCAAGTTCGCAGCCAGCCTCAGCTATTTAATGAGGCTCTCTGCAACTTGGTGAGACCCTGTTTCAAAATAAAGAATAAAAAAAATGGACTAGGGGTGTAGCTCGGAGGTAAAATGCCCCTGGGTTCAATCCCCAGTACCGCAAAAACAAACACACAAACAAAAAAAACTATGAATTTATTTTCAAATATTAATTTAAAAAGATCTCCCGAATAGTCTTGACATACTATAAAATCACATGGAATTATAGAGTATATTTATGTAAAACTTGAGCTTCTGAGATAAACACTGATAAAAAATGGAACTAAATTGACGGGTTACTATTGTTCACACACACATTTCTATATTTATTCCTAGAATAAAAGGTTATATTTATTGAAAATACCTAGTTGCAAGACATTGGCAACCAAAACTGCAGCGAACATACATACTATACTCAAAAACCAACTGCTTGCCCACACCCATTATATTCCATGAAGTATATAAGAACAGGGAGGGACTCACAAGTAGCAATTTTCATTGTTCCCTCAATGAGGATAACTAAACCAGTATCATGTTCAGTTTAAATTCCCAGTGAGAGAAAGAAACTCAGGTTTTAAATATGTTTTTAAGAAGATTTTAATTTTTCTAACAAACTACAAAGGAAAGAATTCAGAGTTTTACTGGGCTGTTTTGTTATTCAAAAGGTCACATACAAGTCAGGGAAATGCATGTAAGCCAGTAGTATTTCTAGAGTTTGAAGTATAGAATGTCTAAGTTAATTACAAGATAGATGACTTTAAAGTAACTATGCCATCAACTCTATAGCTTTTGAGAAGTTTTTGCATAGATAATATTTTAGCAATATTGAGATATTTTTAGACTATCACAAAATATAAAATAAGCAAATTATGTTTTTACCTGTACTTCCAATAAATGGCAGCCTGTCTTGTGGTGTACTAGTTGTCCGTAAAGGTGTACAGGCAAGTAGACATGAGGACGCTGTAATCTAGTATAATAAAGATGGATGAGATAGCTATTGGCTCACTTAAATATGCTAATTAAAATGATTATTGATAATATTCTGAATAAAATTAGATATAATTCCACAATAAAAATAAAAATATGGATGTAGGAAGGAATGAAAATTTTTGTGGAAAAAAAATAGTTTATCAGGTTTACAGTGCTGGGTAAAGGAGCCAGAACTAGAAAAAAGTGACTAGGGTAAGAGCACAGAATGTTTGTGAATGCTGTCAGCAAGTGTGGTCAACATGCTATGAATGTCAATGGAATGTCTAAGCAATCAACGTTGTGCAAAGATTTTTCCTATATCTGTGTATGAGACAGAACATATGAATACTTACAAAACTTAAAAAATAATGATTTATTATGAGCTGGTTTTGTTATTTGAGGACTAGTTGTAAATTGTTTTACTGATTGGACTATACCTTTGGTTACTCCGACGAACATAGTTATCACCATCAATAGGCTTCCGGTAAGTAGTAAGTGCTTCATTAAGCTGTTCCTCAATCAAGTCAACATATTTTGAATTGTATTCCTAGAAGATAATATTGTTTTAATTATAAACAGTATCATAGTGACATCCACTAAATTTTTATCAGGTTCTTAACAAATCTTAGAAGTGTAAATATGAGAAAAATGAAAAGAAATGAAGATATATTTGCAAAGAGCATCGCAAGAGTATTATGAATATAACTGCTCTATCATATCCAAAAACTTTCTGCTTATAGTTCTCCCTTTTCAATTAAGATTTTTGGGTCCAAATAAGTTAGTAAATATTTGTTTTCATCTTATTTGAGTTTTCTTTTCTATTAAAAATAGTAGCTTCATTGCCGGATACAGTAGTGCATACCTATAATTCCCCTACTTGGGAAGCTGAGACAGGAAGATTGTAGGTTCAAAGCCAGCTTCAGCAATTTAGTCAGACCTTATTATAAAATAAAAAACAAAAAGCTGGTGGTGAAACTTGGAAGTAGAAAGCCCCTGGGTTCAATCGCTAGTACCTCTCCCGCAAAGTAGCTTAATACTAAACTCTGAAGATATTCACTAGAAACTTAAAAAAGAAAACAAGGAAATTAACCAAGTTCTATCATTTTAGCACCTTTCAGTAACATACTTCTCCATACAGGTTTAAATCAGGTCAAATGTAAAAAAATATCCCTACTAACACTTGGAAATAGTTAAATGCTTTAAAATAACTCAATCACACTGCCATATTTATTACAAAAGTTCTCCACTTCAAACTGCAAGAAGAAATTGGTACAATCTCTTTGGAAAGCAATTTGGCAGTATTAAAAATTTAAATTCCAAAGCTAAGCATGGTGGTACATGCCTCTAATTCCAGTGTCTTGGAAAATTGAAGCAGGAGGATTCCAAGTTTGAGGTCAACCTGGGCAACTTAGCAAGACTATCTCAAAATAAAATTTAAAAAGGGTAAAAGATACAGCTCCACAAATAAACAAATTCCAGTACACTTTTTTGTCTTAACAACTGTACTTTTAGGAATTTATCCAATAGATATACTTGTACAAGTATGCAAAGATAAACATGGAAGAATATCTAGCAAATACCATTTATAAAACTAAAAAGTTGGGCATGATCTAAATGCTCATCAATATAGGACTGGTAATATCAGGCAGTCATGAAAAGAATGAGGTATACCTGGTTAGTCTTACAACCCAACATAACAATTGTACCAAGTGACTGACAGTGTTCCTGACCCCTTAATTCCTTCTTTCTCTTCCTGCTCCAAATCTAGACAGGCCCAAAACTTGTAGCTGGAAAAGGAAGAGGAAAATGAATACTAAAGTGTAACAAAAGTAACGATATCCTTCCTCCACTGTAAGTCTCTATGTATGAGGCCTGTACTATGTGAGAGAAGTGTTAGATTGAATGAGTAGAATTTTAATATTATGCTGGTCTGGATGATTTATCACCTTAAAGAAGAAATGGTTTACTAGCTGATAAGAAAACCTTTAAGATCTACCCAATATTTCATCCAAGAGCAAGGAGAGATGATCACTCAGAACAGGTTGAAAGGTACAGTGGTGAAAAAGAAGAGTACTTTCATGTTTCTGAGTTCAGCTTATTCAAAAAGCAGTTACAGACAGTGAAAATACCAAGGAAATTAAAAATTTGTGCATATATAAAATAAAATGTTTTCCAAAATGATACAACCACTATAGTTATAATTAGCAAGTCAATGAAACAGAAGATGCAACGTAAAACTCAACTGCCATTATAACTATGTAAAGATGTCAACAATTACTTACCTATAAGGTTTTAAGTCATATATTATCATATATTTTGTCTATATATTAAAGTCTCTCTCCTCTAAAAATCACCATTTTTATCAAGGATGTGTAAAACTTAATTCTATAAAAAGCCAAAAGTAAATATTTTACATTTTGTGGCCCATGCATCAGTCACCACCATTCACTTCGTCATTTTAGAGAGAAAGCAGCTATAGACAACAGTGGAATAAGTCTGTGTTTCAATAAAACTAAATTTATGAACGCTGAAATATAAATTTCACGTAATTCTCCCTTGTCACAAAATACTGTTCATTTTCAAAATCATTTAAAAATAAAAACTAAGCTTAGCAAGTCACACACACAAAAAAAGAGGCAAATCTGAACTCCAGACCCACAGCCAAATATTTCCTTGATATCACCACTTAGTCATCCCACAGTCAATATGGAATTTCCACATATTCAAAGTTCATTATCCTCATTCTGCAAAGTACTTTTTTTGTAACTACGATCTCTGAATGATTCATTATATACTCAGTCATTAAGAAGCCTTGTAACTCAACTTGGACCCCTCATTCAGTGTATACAATCAATCCACAAATTCTGTCCATCTTATTTTTCACTATTTTGCAGTACTGGGGATTGAAACTAGGGTCCTTTTGGCTCTGGGCTACACCCCCAGTCCTATTTTATTATTATTTTTTATTTTGAAAGAGGGTCTCACTAAGTTGCTGAGGCTGGCCATGAACCTCCAATCCTCCCGTCTCAGCCTCCCAAGTACTGGGATTACAAGTATGTACCACCATGCCTAGCTTCTTTATCTTATTTTTTAAATGCTCAGAAAATGTGTCTCTGCCTATCCAACCTCACTCTCACTGAGGTTTAGGAGTTCATTAATTTTTGCTTATAAACTAGTGTCACACACCTGTAATCCTAATACTTGGGAGGCTGAGACAGAAAGATCACAGGTTTTAGGCCAGCCTCAGTTACTTAGGGAGACCCTCTGAAACTTAGTGATACTCTGTTTCAAAAATAATAATTAAACAAAGGGCTGGGAGTATAGCTACAAGGTAGAATGCCCCTGGATTTAACCCCCAAAGGGCTGGGAGTGTAGCTTGGAGGTAGAATCCCCCTGGATTCAATCCCCAGTATTGGGGGGAAAAAACAAAACAAAACAAAAAACTAGTGTCAATATTCCTAAGACTTTTTTTTGACAATCAAATGTCCACTTCTATGCTGCAAACCATCAGGTTTCTAAACCAGAGTGCTAACTGTGATAACCCTCTAAAGACTAAAAGAAGCTGGTGTGGTGGTACAGGACTGTAATCCCAGTACTGGAGAGGCTGAGAAAGGAAGATTGCAGGTTCGAGGCCAGCTTCAGCACCTTAGAGATGCTCTCAACAATTTAGTAAGACCCTGTTTCAAAATAAAAAATAAAATAGGGCTGAGGGTATAGCTCAGAGGTAGAATGCCCCTAGATTTAATTCCAAGTATCTTTCTCTCTCTCTCTCTTGCTTGCTTGCGTGCAGCATGCGCCACACACACACACACACACACACACACATGCAAGCAAAGACATAATAATTCCCGTGTTTATAAAATTGAATCCCTCGGTAGATACATTGTAACTTGCATACCCTTCTATAATTTAGCATTCCAGCCTCATCTTGCCATTCCCCACTTATTCTAGCCCCAGCTCCCATAGAGTATGGCTTTCTTCTACAGTAATCTATGCAGATAAGATTGTTCCCTTTTCCTTGAGTATCCTACTCACTCCTCAAGACATTTCAAATGTCACATGCTTCACTAAGCCTATACAATATTTCTTTTGCTAATTCCTAATGTAGAATCATTAATCTTTACTTTGTGTTCCCTTATACACTCCCAAATGCCTTTATCATAAATTTATATTTTGTACCCACTATTTGAAAGCATTGCACCAGAATTGCTAAATAATTTCCTAATGCAACATGTGTAATAAGGCAATCAACTTTATTATGGTGATGGTTTAATTTCTTTCTATTTAATAAATAAACTATTATATCTTATTTCAGTTCTTCAATCCATCAATTACTAAAAGAATTTATGCAGCTGGGCATGGTGGCACATGTCTGTAATCCCAGAACTTAGGAGGCACAGATATGAGGATTTCAAGTTCATGGTCAATCTCAGCAATTTGGTGAGGCCCTCAGCAAAAGATCCTGTTTCAAAATTAAAAAATAAAAATAGGGCTGGGGGTATAGCACAGAGGTAGGTAAAATGCCCCTGAGTTCAATTCCTGGTACCACAAAAAGAAATAAAATAAAAAGATTTCATGCCTGAAATTGTATACTTTAAAATCTTAATACTCTTAATAAAAACCTCTTATGAATCATGGTTCAATACAGATAATACAAATAAACTGTAACTATTTAAACAAAGGAGAGGAAAGAGATAATAAATTGAGAAATACTGAAATCAAAGAATCATTTTAAACATGGGTTTCCATGATGCCCTCACAATTTTAATGCTTCAAACAAAAAAATGAAGCAACAGTGATAACCAGCTAAAGAAAAGCTAAGCAGTTGTCTAATGTCTTCAAACAACTCCCTTCTTACTAAGATTCCCTAGTACTTAGGATAGCAAAAAGTTTGTTGATGTAAAGTAGCATCCTAAAATCTGCGTAAGTAGAACTATTTTCAATCTTCCTTTAGAAAAATTATTTAAGTTTTAGTGTAAAAGTACTCATACAAAGTTGTGCTCTATATATATGTATAAAGAACTCAAGAATAAAAGAAATGGTGGTAGTTTGGGTTGACAAATTATACTAGTGGTATATAAAATGAATGAAGTTTAAAGTAAAATTTAACAGAATACACGCAAAGTCAATAGACAGTTCACTATAAAAGAAAGAACTAGTTTGAAAAATGAATAAATATAAATAGTAATAGGTATTACACAAAATTTAGGACTTGACTTCATTTAAATATTTAATCTCAATTAGCTTTAAAATACTGATGTTATAAAAAACTGCCCTCTAAATTCACAAGTCTCTACCAAGATAAACGCATACAAATTCAGCCTTATTCTAAGAGTTACCTTGTGCCACTTTTCCAATTGTTTGGCTACATAACCCCTTTCATTCAGGTAGGAAAAGCCTTTTGGAATGGAGAGAAATCTGTAAATTAAAACAAGACATAGTTTATTATGGGAGTCAGACAAAAAAAAAAAAGTTTATGGAGCTAAAATAACTCAAAAAATATGAAGGAGCTTAGAGACTTCAGTAATAGCTCCCTCTAGAGTGAAAAGATCAACTGTAATCTATTAACATCCTAATTATAAGTAAATTTTCACATTTCTTGCAAAATACATAAACCTAATCACAATAAAATCTCATGAAAAGCATGAGACAAAAAATGTAAAACAGGAACAATAAAACATTAATTAAGGAAAGTAATGAAAACAGCTTCAATATTAAAAGGATATGCAAGATTCTAAAAAGGGCCTATTTCAGAAGTTAAAAGGTAAACTCTTTCTGAGTGTTCTTCCTATTCAGATTTGAATTCAGCTTTAACATATACTACTAGAGAGAGCATAACAGAAACACAAGAAAATGTACTTAAAATTTACCTCAGGAGGAGAAGCAAACCCTTATCTCCCAAGTGGGATAAAGCTGGCTTCATCTGAATAAGAGCATGAAGATTGGCCTAAAAGAGATGATTATTAGACAAATTAAGAACTGCAAAAGACAGCACATTCTCTTTTCCAAAATGCCTAAATTATATGCATTAAACTTTTATATAATTTCAACTAAAATTGAAAATTTTAATCAAAATTCACATTTTTCATTATTCAAAAAATGAACCTTCACCTTGTCTTCACAAGCTTCATCAAGGATATCCAGAGCTTCAGAAGAAATTGTTTTGTTTTTATCATGTAGTTGAGTCACTAGTAACTCAATTCCCCAATTATTGAAGAATTCAACATTGGCTCTCAATAATACCCTTAAATGTTTTGTTGCATACAGCCTGCAAGCCTATAAAGACAAATGAATACAATTAAAACACACACACACACACACACACACACACACACACACACACAAAAAAAAACAAAAAACAAAAAACAAAAAACAAAAACAAAAACAAAAAAACCAAAACTTCACCATGGGTAGCATATTTGATTTTGTTTGGGGAAAGTTCTCTTATCTGAAAAGGGCAAAAGGAAATACTTCCTTTCCTATCTAACAGCTTCCACCTTTTGATATAAAAATATGGGTTATTGTAAGAAGTTCCTCAGAGGAAATAAAATTTCATTCACTCTTTTTTTTTTTTTTTGGTGATACCAGGGTACTGAAACAAGAAGCATTCTATCTCCAAGCTACACTTCCCCAGCATTTTTTAATTTTTTATTTTAAACTGGATTTCACTAAATTGCTGAGGCTGGCTTCAAACCTGTAATACTCCTAGCTCAGCCTCTCAAGTACTAGGATTTTAGGTGTGCCTGGCTAGAGAAGCTAAAATTTTAAAGTACACTTAATTCCCATTACATACTCTCAGAATTTATCATTTGACTCAGCCTAAAATTTACAAAGTATTGAATTAATTAATTATAAAAATACAACTTTATTGCCTATGTTATACTCACATCAGTAGCTGCTGTTAGGATTTTTGAAAGAATGACTCTTGCTAATCCATCTCTGCTATAGTCTAAGCTAGAAACTGTCAACTTTAGCAAGTGATCTTGGTTTTTCAAGGAACAAAGATTAAGAAGACTGAAAGAAAACAGGAAGAAAATAATGAAGGTTACTAGAAATGACTATGATTCATTAATTCAACAAGTATTTTTCAGCTTTACTGAAATCTACTTGAGAAATAAAAATTACATATATTCAAGGTATATACCTTTAAAAGGATCACCATAAATTAATTAATTAACACACATATCACCACATAGGTACATATTTTGTGTGAGTATGAAGACAAATATTCTTAAATTCCTAATATAAATAAGAATTTCTGAAAGAAAGCATTCAGTGACAAATATCACATAAAAAGAATATCAAAACAACTCTATTATTATTTTAAAAATAATATTTACCAAACACAAGCACACAGTCAAAACACACATCTGATCACATAAAAATAAATGTTAGGCATATAATGCAACAGAATCTAGGGATACTCACCATTGAAATACACTACATTTTTCCAGCATTTTGACTCCATGAGGATGGCAAGAAAGTGTTCCAATAAATAAAAAGTAGTGTTGACTAAGGGTAGTCAGTAAACCATTGTTTTGAAGACTTCTTTCTGGTTTTATTCCAGATGATGCACTTAGCCATTGAACGATATCCTTTACTAGATCTTCTAAGTATCCTTGCCCATCCTATAATAATAATTTTTTAAAAATCAACTTTAATCAGGTACAAAAAATACAATAATACTTGGGAAGCTGAGACAGGGGGATCACAGGTTTGAGGCCAGTCATGGCAACTTAAGAAGACCCTGTCTCAAAATTAAAAAAAATAATAAAATATGGCTGGGGGTATAACTTAGAGGTAGAAAGCCCCTGAGTTCAATCCTTAGTACCACCAAAGGAAAAGGAAAAAAAAAGTAATAAAAATCATGAATCATGAGTTAATAATAATAGACATCAATCACTAAGTACCTGTTGTTTTTAATTCCATTCACAATGCTACCTGGAGACAGACTTATTCTCCATTTTATAGAAGAGTAAACCGGGAAGATAATTTGCCCAGAGTCTCTTAGCCATGGAGTGACTAAGTCAGGATTCAAATCTAGGTCTGGTATCATTTACTATGTTTATTTTTTTTTAATTTAATGTGTTTTTATTATTGTATTATAGTCTCACATCATAATGTAAATCATGTTGACAATGAAATAAAAATATAGCTTATGCCTACTCAAAAACAAAAGAAAAACACAGAAAGGAGAAGGACAAATTCAATAAAAAGCATTTGCTCTGAGAATATTTAGAGTGCTTACTTCTTCAGACTCAAGAAGAAATTCTGTAAACTGGCAACCAACAACTGTGAGTTGCTTGGACTTTGCAAAATCCAGATCCAGGTGGGCATATAATTTACTGCTGGGCTTATAAAAATAAAGAAGCCTTCGTACGAACCTACAATCAAAATTAGCAACACAGTGAAAAACTAAATAATCATTTTACAATCTTTGCCATATTGAATGTGCTTTGGGTCTGAACCACTGGGGTAAATGGCAAGAAACTTAGATGCATTTGGTATATTTCACAAAATAATTCAACAACAAAAATACCTTCAATGTAAAGACTATCTTTATGGCAAAAGAATTTTACAGTAAGATGCTTTAAAGAAACCAAACAGTTGAGAAGGCCTGTAATCCCAACTACTTGGGAGGCTGAAGTAGGAAGATCAAAAGTTCAAGGCCATTGCTTCTCTGCCTTTTAGCTAAGATCAAGTTCAAGACTAGTCTGAGCAACTTAGCAAGATTCTGTCTCAAAATAAAACTTTAAAAAAGGGGTGAGAATATAGCTGAGAAGCAGAATGCTCCTAAGTTGAATTCCCAGTAAAACACACACACACACACACACACACACACACACACACACACACACGAGAAGAAAGATGCTAGTTGGAAATCTGCAAGGTTATATATAATATAGCCACGTAGAAAAAGTTAGCCAACTGAATTATGAACATATTTTAATAATTTTAAACATTGTGTTCTAGGCTTCCATTTAATTTAGTTCACATTAATTTCATGCACTGCAATTTAATTTAATAAAAGTAGCCAGGTTCAGGAGCTAGGAATGCAAATCTGAAGTCAGCCTCTTTGTTTTCAAGGAGGATGAAAAGTTAGTACTATGTTTCTTTACTTTAGTGTTAATTTTTATGTTCTTTATAGTCCCCAAACCTTGATATAGATATTGTTACATATCATGAGAAGATAAATACAATTTAAAAAAAAAAGTCAATGACATGAACTTCTGAGACATAAAATATAAGGCCCTCTTCAGCTGGTTAGTCAAAACTCAGGAGTAATTAAGATAGGCATGGGGGCACATGCTTGCAATCCCAGTACTTTGGAGGCTGAGACAGGAGGATCACAGGTTCAAAGCTAGTTTCAGCTACTTAATGAGGCCCTCCACAACTTAGTGAGACCTGTTTCAAAATAAAGAATAAACTGGGGGAATAGTTTGGAGGTAGAATGCCCCTGGGTTCAATCCCTAGTTCTGCCAAGGAAAGAAAAGAAAAAAAAAAACTACTAGTAAAAACATAAGGGGAACAGGGCGTGGTGGCCCACGCTTGTAATCCCAGCATTTGGGAGGCTGAGACTTGAGGATCTGGGTTCGCAGCCAGCCTCGGCTGCTTAGTGAGGCTGGGGGTGTAGCTTGGAGGTAGAATGCCCCTGAGTTCAATCCTCAGTACTGCAAAAAAAAACCACAAAAAAAAAAACACCCTAAGGGGGCCTGGTGTGGTGGCGCACGCCTGTAATCCCAGCATTTGGGAGGCTGACACTGGAGGATACGGGTTCGTGGCCAGCCTCAGCTGCTTAGTGAGGCTCTCCGCAATTTAGTGAGACCTTGTTTCAAAATAAAGAATAAAAAATAGGGCTGGAGCTGTAGCTCAGGGATAGAATGCCCTGGGGTTCAATCCCTAGTACTGCAAAACAAAACAAAACAAAACCATAAGGGTATATTAGAGAACACGATAGCTTAAAATGTTCTCTGTGCTATAAACATTAGTATGTTTACTGAAGTATAGTCAAGGAGAGTGTTAAGAAGAAGAACAAATAATTCTCCAAAGTCAGACATAAACAGAAGTAGAAGCTGTATAGTAAAAATATACATCTTTAAGTCAGGCATGATGGTACACACCTGTAATCCTAGTACTTAAGAGGCTGAAATGGGAAAATGACAGGTTCACAGCCAGTCTCAGCAGCTTAGTAAGGCCCTCCACAAGTTAGTGAGACCCTGTTTAAAAATGAAAAATAAAAAAGGGCTGGGGGTATAGCTTAGAGGCAGAATGCCCCTGGGTTCAACCCCCAGTACCACAAAAACTAAATAAATAAAAATTAAAAAAAAGAATATATATATATATATATATATATATATATATCCTTATTATGTCCTCCTCATATGATAGTGATAGGACCATTATACAAATGACATTACCCCAATTTAAGAATCTTCTACCTCAACAATTCCCTCTGATACAAAACTAAGTGCAGAACATAACCAGAAAAAGAATTAGCTGATTTTTTTTTAATATAAGACTATACAAAAAAAGTATGTTTATGTATCTTTAAAATACCAATTACTACTTCTAGCAGGTATTAGGCATAATATAATCCAGATCTACATTCTTTAAATTTAAATGGACAATAGTTTTTACATACCTGTGCAACTGTTCATCTTTATAGTTTCTTAGATTTACATTTGGCCACTAGAAAAACATAATATGTTATATTATATACATATTTTTCAACTCCCAAGCATATAACTGTAACATATTACTGTAATAAATTAGCATTAATACTAAAATAAAAGCAATCAAGTGATCACCATAAAGTATCTTGTTATACCTTAAGAATGGTCCCTATGAGATTCCAATTCCATTCAAGGTTCTCTTTATGTTGAAGGACTTGGCTGTCCCTAAGGTTCATTAAAAGAGCTTCTTCTGTATCCTAAAATCACCACAAAGTATTAAGGAGAATTTAAGCAAACTTTTCTCAAATCAGAAAACTAAGTTTCAAATTTAAAAATGAAAAAGAAGATTTTTCGTTTAAGAATAAATCAAATATTTTTTATTTTAAAAAGTTATAAAAACCCAGTTCTAAACTACCTAGTCATTATAAAACTAGGAATCCATCTGAAAATTCACATACATGAATAAAATGAAAAAAACTAAACAAGTACACATATTCTAAAATCCAGTAGTTAAGAATCATAAAACTGTGCATCAATTAAAAACTATGATTCCATGTCAGTACCTTAAGAACAAATATATCTTTCTGAACTCGAAGATACTGATCCCGTTTCTGGTGCGTTGCAATTGCTTTCTGAACAATGTGATCTAAATGAAGACTATAAGGCTTAGGTCCTCGTTTCTTCATTTCATGGAAGCGTTTTAAACAATTCAGTGCTGCACTAGCTCGCCTAACAAGAAAAAAATCAATTGAAACTACAGCAAGATTAGCATAACTCTAAAGCCATCATTTGGTAACTATTACTGTTTGGATATGAAGTACCCTGCAAATACTTCAGAAGACCTACTTCCCAGTGCACTCATGTTCACAGGTGGGTTTTTAGGAGATGATTAGATCAAGAGGACTCCAGCCTCATCAGTGGGTAATCCATTTGATAAATTAATAATTAGAACTACTGGGAGGTGGTGAAAACCACAGGAGATAAGACCTCGATGGAGGAAGTAGGTCACAGGGCTGTGCCCTGATCCCTTCCACTCCCTCTCACTCTGCTTCCTAGATGCCACAAGCTGAGCAGTGCAGCTCTCCTCTGCCATGATTTTTGGCCTCACCACAGGACCAAAGACATGCTGCCAGCCAATCATGGACTGAAACCTCTGTAACTATGAGCCAAAATAAACTTTCTCCTCAAGGTGCTTTTCTCAAGTATCTGTCATGACAAAAAGCTGACTAAAACAATAACTAATTAAAGCTTATATAAATTCAAGGATAGAGGTTTTTATTAAAAAGGTGAAATACTTGCTTATTGGTACTCGGGGTCAAACCCAGGGGCATTCTACTTCTCAGATATACCTCCAGGCCTTTTTAAATTTTTTCTTTTGAAACAGTCTCCCTAGGTTGCTAAGAATTTCGCTGTATTTCTGAGGCTGTTCTTGAACCTGATGTTAGGCTACAGTCAGAACTGAGATGATCCTTAATGTCTTCAGTTTGCAATTCAACCTCAATCAATTAAATAATAGTTTCATTTAAAGAAATATGATCAATGGATAATTATTTACTTATAGTAAGGCAATGTATACTTTTATATTAATGTTAATTAAACTTTTTAGAATGTATTATAACTATTAACTAAAATCCATAGCTATGAATAGCTAATGAACTGCATTTCACTAACATTATCAAGAAAAAAAAAGTCCACATAAATAGATAATAGCAAAAAGCAAAAAAGAAAAGACATTCCTAGTAGACATAATCCTCATCAAAAATAATTTGTAGAAATCCTATTATCACCTATAATGCCAGTACTTGGTAGGCTGAGACAGAAGGATCGTAAGTTTGAGCCCAGCCTCAGCAACTTAGCTAGACTCTGTTTCAAAAAAAAAAAAGACCTGGGGGTGGGGTATAGCTCAGAGGCAGATTCAATCCACAGTACTAAAATCAAAAAACAAAAAAATAGAAAATCCTATTAGCACTTCCTATTTAGCTCCGTTACCTTTTTATTTGTTTGCTTTTTTTTTTTTTTTTTTTGCAGTACTGGGGATTGAACTCAGGGGCATTCTACCTCCGAGCTATCCCCCCAGCCCTATTTTTTATTCTTTATTTTGAAACAGGGTCTCACTAAGTTGCGGAATGCCTCACTAAGTAGCTGAGGCTGGCCTCAAACCCGGATCTTCCAATCTCAGCCTACCAAATGCTGGGATTACAAGCGTGCGCCACCACACCCGGCTCTCCGTTACCTTTTAAATATTATATTTTATTACCAGCATTGAAATTTCAGGAGAAATAGAGTCATGTTATCATTTTTAGCTTATAAATTCTATGTTGTGATAGCTCCTTCAGTACAGAGTTCAATTTATTGCTATGCATAGTATGAGTTACTAAATTTCAACATGGTTTACCACAAAAATAAAAGAATACAATAGTAGTCCTTGCACTTTGAAGACTTGAAATAACTCAAAGGCTAAAAAAAAAAAAAGGGCCTGAAAGGGCTCAAAACATAATTAAAAAAAAAAATTCTCAACCAACATTTTTAGTAATGTAGTAAAAAGTCTATATCCTTGTCCAGGGGATTTTACTACAGTGTAAATACTTTGTTATCTAAAATACAAATTATTAAATATTTGGAGAATTATTCATTTTTCCTCTTATCTGCAAGGTTTCCCTAAAAGAATCTCCAAAGATAATCTATACACTTTTTTCTTCTTCTTTTTTTAAATAGAGGAGGAAAGCATAGCCTTGCTAGAGCTGACACTTACAGTCTCTTTTCCTTGGGGATATCAAAGGATGCAGCCATGTTCATTAGGGTTGGCAAGCAGTGCAAATGATGGCTATGCGAATGAGGAAGAATTGTGTTTGCCTAAAATGAAACAACATTTTATGAGGTGTTTGCTTTTGTTATAGATTACTTACAGATATAATACTATATTCAAGATCATTAAAAATTCTGAGGTTTTCATTAAATTAATTTATTTTCCCCAATACTTATCATTTTTACCTTATATACTTTCAGTAAGGATGAAATTTAACAAATATAAAGATATAAACACACATTAATAAAAACCACTAGTTCTCATAAATCCTGTATAAGATTAAATAGTGATTTTTAAGTGGTACTCAACCTCAATTCTTAAATGAACTGAAAGGATTATACATCAGGATTGAATCTATGTCAACAACAGCATTTATTTATTATTTGTTTGTTTGCTTGTGATAATGGAGATTGAACCCAGGTAATTCTACCTCACAGCTACACCCCAGTCCTTTTTTATTTTGAAACAGGGTCTCAGTTGCTGAGGCTGACCTCTAACCTGCAATCTTCCTATCTCACTCTCCCAAGTACTGGGATTACAGGTATGCCCTATCACACCTAACCAACAGTAGTATTTAAAATGCTAAATGCAAGCTGGGCACAGTGGCACACACCTGTAATGCCAGTACTTGGGAGGCTGAGACAGGAAAATCCTAAGTTCGAAGCCAGAACATGGTAATTTAGCAGGACCCAGTTTCAAAATAAAATAGGGCTGAGGGTGTGGCTCAGAGGTAGAGTGTTCCTGGATTCAATCCCCAGTACCACCAAATGAATGAATGAATGAATGAATGAATGAATAAATAAATAAATAAATAATAAATAAATAAAATGTTAAATGCAAATTCAAAACTTATGAGTTAACTTAAGTCAATGTTTTGAGAAACTGTTTTTGGAGCACCCACTTTTCCCAAATAGATTTGTCTCATATACCAACAATCATTTAAAATAAGAAACTCATTAACTTTTACTTTCCAAGCAAAATCTCACCACCCAACCTGATTTCTAGCAATGAGGATAGGTAAACTAAATGTAGAAGAGAGAAGACATAACAATAAGCAGTGAACTAGTACTGCTACATTGAAAACTGACCAGCTTATATTTCAAAAGAATCAGAATTTTGGTGTAAGGTCAAAGAGAAAAAGATTAAATTTAGAAAAAGATTCCTTGATAGAAAAGCAAATAATTCTGGATATTGACTACTTACAGGAAATAATGCCTTAAAAAGTAAAATAGAAATAATCAGCTCCTAGACCCTATAATATTACTTCTTTCACAGTTGGGTTGAAGGAGAACAGAACAAGTAGCTAAATAATTCATGGATTAAAAAAGACAGTTAACAGAGTTCCCTCCTTACTTAATTTGCTAAGAGGACAGAACTATTAGATCACTTTTCCAGTTCCCAGTTTCCTTATAATAATAGTGTTACTTCTGTCATAAAATCACAATACCATATCCCCAAATAAAAAAAGGAATTTCATTCTCACAACGTTACAGAAAACACTGATGTTCAAACAAGAGAATTGTATTTAGAATTTCTGTATAAAGCGTTCTAAAATTCAGGCAGTAACTATAATTACTCATTACATTCTTAGTTGACTAAAACAGTATATACAGTTTTTAAATTTCAATTTCTTGCTTTTTAAGTAGTAAGTCTTTCTGAGAACAATCAAGATTTATAGGACTAAAATACCCACACAGAAAGTGGTCACATGAAAATGACGAGCAAGATGTTGTATTTCCTACACGTGCCCATCTGATGTATATATTATACATATTGTATATATAATCCACATATATATATATATATATATACACAAAAGATACATAACAAAAATATAAGCATTCACCAAGCCGGGCATGGTGGCGCACGCTTGTAATCCCAGCATTCGGGAGGCTGAGACCGGAGGATCCGGGTTCGCGGCCAGCCTCAGCTATCTAGTGAGGCACTCCGCAACTTAGTGAGACTCGGTTTCAAAAATAAAGAATAAAAAATAGGGCTGAGGGTATAGCTCGGAGGTAGAATGCCCCTGAGTTCAATCCCTAGTACCGAAAAAAAAAAAAAAAAAATATATATATATATATATATATAAACTTACTTTGAGATAATATACAGCAATGCTAAAATAACCTGGAAACACTGAAAGCATGAAATACATAAGAAGAAACTGCCAAACTTACCATATGTAAAAGCTCTCCTAAAAGGATGGTAGCTCTAACTGAGATATGGTCATCACTGTTTGTTATCACTTCAACCAAACCCTATGAAAACACAAACATCACTGTTGCAAAGTAATATATATGAACTCACTTATGCATCAGTTATGTTTTTTACTCTGAAAGAATAGAGAAAATAAGGTTTATAAGCCTTACTTCTAAAAGTCCATTACGAATAAACGCAGAGAGTATCAGTGCCAAATAATTATCCATAAGATCCGGCCTGGAAAGAAACACAGCATAGAAGCAGCTTAAATAAAGTTTCACATACTACACACACGTGCATAAAACCGTAATGGTAATAAACTGGAACCACTTTTATATTTAAATTCTACCTGGCCAGGCATGGTGGCACACACTTGTAATCCTGATACTCGTGAGGCTGAGAGAGGAGGATTGTAGGTTCCTGGCCAGTCTCAGCAACTTAGTAAAGCCCTCTGCAATTTAGTGAGACACTGTTTCGAAATAAAGAAAAAAAAAGGGCTGGGGGTGTAGCTCAGACGTAGAATTCCAGATTTCAATCCCCAGTACTGCAAAAAAAGAAAAACGGAAATTCTACCTGGATCTGGCACGATGAGGAAGAATAGTTTTTGCCTCAGCTGCTACAAACCCATCTGAAAGTCTCCAACTGTCTTGGAATCTTCCTGGATCTAAAATGATTAAAATCACATAGTTAAGATTAGATAACACAGAGACACTTCAGAGATGTGTGGAACTGTCAGCTAGCAGGTGGCAAAAAAATTCAAGAACTTCTTTGGTTAAGAAACAATACATGAAAGACATTAAAAAATTATATAAATGTACATAGATCTAACTTCCTTTATTTTGGAACATAGGAGTCATTTAGCTAAAATAAAGTAAGAATTAGATAGTCCAAGAACAACATAGGTTTCTTATTATCTCCTCTCTTACTCTCTTGGTCCATCTTTCTATTAATTCTATTAATTTCATTGCTAAAATAACAAGAAATTAAAACTTCTTCCAGGAACTTATTTGAGGCTTCACTTTTATGCTAATTTCAAGCTTTCAATGATGCAGTAAAAAATAAAATGATGCTCGATATTACCATTTCAGGTATTTTGTTTCCATTAGATAAGTCAGTTTAAAATTTATAAATAGCGCAAATGTACTTCAATACTTACCTACACTAAGCAGTGCTTCTATGAATTCCTCTGTTACAACAGGTAGAGGAAGACGAAATATATCATAAAGCACTTCAAGCAGACCACGCTACAACAGCAAACAAATATGTTTCACTGATTTTTATTCAAAGACTTTTGAAATATCCTACTCAAAAAAAAAAAATTGATAAAAACCAAGTAGTATTTTACTATTGATCTATATCTCCATCTCTTTATTTTTTATTTTAAAATAGGGTCTTGCTATGTTACCATAGGTTACCCTGGAACCTGGGATCCTCTTATTTCAGTCTCCCAAGTACTGGGATTATAGGCCTATATCACTGTGTCTGACAATCTAAATGTTTTTTTATTTAATATTTTAAACAAAGTACACCTGTTGTCTAATATTTTTCAACTCCAAGTTTGGTTCATATAAAGAATAAACAAGGGCCAAAAAAAAAAAGAACAAAATTAAAACAAAAACATTTAGGGGGAAAGGAAAGAATCACTTGAAGTAATTCTTTTTTTCCTGCAAATTCAATTTGTTTTTAGCTATTTAATACAAATTTCCTACATGCCATTAATTTAATAATACATCTAATAAGTCAATATATAAATAACTCAATTTTAATCAAAATCACCATCTTCAAAAACATAACTTCTTATATAATATAAATGAGAAGGCACAAATACATATATACAAGTACTTCGCTAAATGTATTTCTGTAGTGTTTGACCTTTTACAAAAAGATTGATATTCTGTTTGCATTGTTTTAATAAATAAAGCATAATTAAATTTATATTTTCAATACAATTTTAATATAATTGTTTTAAAAGTACTTAAGTGACTAATATGCTAAAGTTTAACTATATATTTAATATTCAGTTTTTAAAAATGCTCTACAATAAAAAACTGATTTTACATCTTGCAGCTGTAGAACTTAGTCTTATATCCTCTAATCTTTTCCCAAAACAGGCCATGTAATTTTGATCCAGAATTGCAAAAATGGAAAAAAAAAAAAAAGGCATCTGATAAATGCAGCAGGCTCCTTAGAAAACCTTTCCTTAAGTAACTTAAATCATGTTTTTACAATGTAAAGATATTTTCTGAATGATAGTTACATAAAATAAAATACTGTGTTACTGTTGTAAAAAAAAATGCTTTATGATACAAATTAACAACTAATGTGGGAAAAAATTATCTGAAATAATTTTTTAAACTAATTCTCTCCATTAGAGATCTAGGAATAAAACACAAATACTTTTTACCTACCCTTATTTCCATATTTGGTATACAAAGTACTCCAATGAGAGACTGGATCCCAGAGTTTCCAGGTTTACATAAATTAATAATACCTAAGGAAGATAAAAAGAATAAAAAATCAATGATTTAAATTTTAAAAATTCTATAGTAATATATCATACCATTAAATGTGATATTTTCCCAAGCTAATTTATACTACTTTGTTATCATAACTGATATCATGTAAGTAAAACACACTACAAGCATTCTCTGTATTTCCCTACTGCTTAGAGATTACCAATAATTTTATCACTTAAATTCCTTTCTGAATTTGTTTCATATCCACAAATTAATGAAAGTCCTGTTGGTTGATAAATGCTTCTCTGGGAGTTATGTGGGAGAGAATCAGACAACAGTCTGTTTCCCCTCTTTAATGTGCCTCAGTCTAAAGTGCAAAACTGCATGGCTATTTGCCTTTTAAAAGTACAATTCTAAAATTTATTGAATACACAGAAGAGTGCGAACTATGGAAATTCATATGGATCAAAAGTTAGAGATCTGAGTCAAATAATTCTGAACATATTAATATCATGTTATCACAAAAAATGTAAATAGTCAGTGAACACATATAAAGTGCTCAATATTATTAGCCATGAAGGAAATGCAAATTACACTAATGAACATACTTACTAAAATAGCTAAAATTAAAGACATCAAATGTTTATGAAGATGCAGAACAACTAGAATTCACACAATGATGGAGTATAAAATAGTATTTTACACTCAATAGTTAATGTGTATGCTAAAGTACTGAGGAGTGAAGAGTACTTATATCTGCACCTTCCTATGAGATATATTAGAATAACTCAAATGGGCTAATGAAGGCACAGAGGGACAAAGGGATGGATAGATATGTAATAAAACAAACAGAGCAAATCCTAGGTTGACAGAGGTACATATGCAATAATTGTATAATTTTTTGTTTCATTTTTTTTGTAATAAAATGTTAGGAAAAACACTATTGAAAAATTTCTAAAAGACTTTGAAGTTTCCTAAGCATAGGTTGAATATCTGTATCTGAAATACTTAGGACCAGAAGTATTTCAAATTTTCCAGATTTCAGAATATTTGCATATATTTACCATATCTTGGAGATGGAACCCAAGTCTAAACATGAAATTCATTTACATTTCATGTACACCTAATACATGTAGCATGGAGATAAATTTTTATAGTATTTTTAGTATATCTCTGTTTTGACTGTGTAATCCCAGTACTTGAGAGGCTGAGGATGATAGGTTCGAGGATAGCCTCAACAACCTAACAAGACTTTGTTTAAAGACCAAAAAATAGAAAGGGTGTGTGTATGGGTGGGTGGGGGGTAGATAGGAGGTAGAATGGCCTTGAGCTCAATCTTCATCAGGACAAAACAACAACATAAAGTATTTGTCTTTTATTCCATTGAAAGATAAAAGTTTCATAACTCTTATTTTTCAAGAGGTTTGGGACTAATAGCCTTAATATGGTATTTATGACCATAAATTATTATTTTTAAATAACAAACTTTAGATATACAGCTAACATGCAAGTTTTGCTTTTTAATTTGGGGGATTTGGGGGGATATACACTATGCTTAATTTTTCTTCAATTGCCCTGCTAACCATTAGCAGAGTAACTTGCAAATAGTTAATAGATACATGTATACTGAATATGATACTAGTGGTTTCCTATTTACTATCACAAATTTTTTCACTGCATTTTAATAATTTTGTATGAATTCCTTTGGTTCTGATATTGACACTAGATTATCATTTAAGTTAGATGCTACAATAGTTAACATTTTAAAAATGAAAGTTTCTTCTTGGGTGTTATATAGCAACCTGGAGTAACATACCTGCCCATGACCGGAATGTTGCTATGATTCCCATTTTACTGGCTAGAAACCGTGCTTCTCTGTCTTCTCTGTCAGAGGTTGGACAGGGGGAATCAAAGACATAAAATGAGTTTTGCTACCACTACACCAGAATAAGCGCAATCATTGATGTTTAAATATTTACACATGAAAGAAAAAACTGTATGTTAATAAAAAGGTATCTACTCCAAAACCAATTACCTAGCTATAAATTGACCCTCAATTTAAAATTTACAAAATATTTAAAATAAGTTATAAATTCTGCTTTTCTATCCAGTTTGATATTACCTACTTTTCTGAAAACTATTCTTAAATTAGCTTTAAGCATTACAGAGAACAGTAGTCTTCTTAATAAGCATCTGTGTCAAAAGGATGCCCCTTAACAAAGAAAAATCATAAACCCCTTTTACCACTTGCATTCTCCCTACTCCAAAATCTTTGCCGCAAACTTATTTGAGCATTTCCAACAAACTTAGTAATCTACATAGTAATTGAAATGTTATTACATAACTCGGGATTATATTATTATTATTATTATTATTATTATTATTATTATTATTTTGCAGTACTAGGGATTGAACTCAGGGGCATTCTACCTCCGAGCTATACCCCCAGCCCTATGTTTTTTATTCTTTATTTTGAAACAGGGTCTTACTAAGTTGCAAAGGGCCTCACTAAGTAGCTGAGGCTGGTCTCAAACCCGGATCCTCCGGTCTCAGCCTCTCAAATGCTGGGATTATAAGTGTGCGCCACCACGCCCAGCCATAACTAGGGATTATTAACATTACCAACAACTTTCTCCCTTGACAACTATATATCCAACTGTCATATAATAGTTATGACAAGTAAGCAACAGAACCATTCATAATTGGCAAAATTTTTTCATGGTTGACTCATGGACAGTTCCAATGATTCATAGCAATCTGGTAACTTTTAATTTTTGCCCCTCCAATCACTCTCTATACCCTGGTGACTATCCATCTCCTCATGTGTCATCTTTCTTCTTCCCCAGTCTAATTCTTAATGGTTGTGAACATACAGAAATTCAAGGAACTTGGAGGAAAAAATTGCAGGAGTAAAGAGCGATGACACAAAATGAAACTAATAGTGATCAATCAGTCTATTACAAAGACTGAAAATCTCAAAGAAAAGGCAAAAATCAGACTAACCTCTATAGCCTCATACAAAATGAGAATATGAGGCAACTAAAATGGATGGGTGGGGGGTTGTGTGATTAAACTTTCAGCGTTCCTCTTATAAATGTTGGTGACATACTTATGTTGATTACACGGTAATCCATCTCTAATATTAGATGAACATGTAATATTTTTTAATTTTATTTTTTTAATTGGTGCATTGTAATCATACATCTTTGTATGTTTGTTAGGTAAAAGCTGATAAAGGCATATATGCACACATTTCTCATTTAATCCTTCCCCAATTCCCACCCCACTCCCTTGCCCTCCCTCCTTCTCAAGTTCAGTTTAGTGATTGACTTTGGTATGTTTGTGAGCATACATCATGTGCATAAAGGTGCCCCCCCCCATCATCTTCTGTTAAGTCAAATTCTTTGCTCACCTAAGGGTTTTCCTTCTTAATCTGGAGTCCCTCTTATGTCCCATTTTCTCCCTAGCTTCCACATATTAGGGAGAACATACTATTTTTTACTTTTTGTGACTGACTAATCTCATTTAACATAATGTTTTCCAATTCCATGCATTTCCCTGAAAATAACATGATTTTGTTCTTCTTTATGTCTGAGTAAAATTCCATTGTGTACATATTCCATAGTTTTGTAATCCATTCATCTGTTGATGGACATCTTGGCTGGTTCCATAGTTTGGCAATTGTAAATTGTGCAGCTATAAACATAGATACACATGCATTGGTCTGATAGTTTGGTTTCCGTTCTTTGGGGTAGATACCCAGAAGTGGTATTGCAGGATCATGTGGTAGGTTCATTCCCATTTGTCTGAGGATCCTCTATATTGTTTTCCAAAGTGGTTGCACTAATTTGCAATCCCACTAACAACGAATTAGGGTTCCCACTTCTCCACACCCTCGCCAGCACTTGTTGATGTCTGTGTTCTATTTAGATCCTGTTCCCATTTTTTTATTGGGTTGTTTTCTTGCGTTCTCTATACATCCTAGAAATTAGTCCTGTATCAGAAGAGTAGCTGGCAAAATTTATCTCCCACTCTGTGGGTTCTCTGTTGAGGTTCTTGAGTTTCCTTTGCTGCACAGAAGCTCTTCAGTTTAAGACAATCCCATGTACTGATTTTCCTTTGAGTTGTTTGTGCTTTTGGGGTCTTGTTGAGAAAGTTTTTACCTGTGCCTATGTGTTGTAGTGTTGGGCCTATGCCCTCTTCAAGTAGCTGCAATGTCTCTGGCCTGACTTCCAGGTCTTTGATCCACCTTGAGTTGACTCCTGTGCAGGGTGAGAAAGTGGGGTTTATTTCCATTTTCCTGCATATGGTTAACCAGTTTTGCCAACACCATTTGTTAAAGAGGCTATCTTTTTCCAGTGTATATTTTCGGCTCCTTTGTCAAAAATCAGTTGACTGTAAGCACGTGAGTCTGTTTCTGAATCTTCTATTCTGCTCCATTGGTCTGTGTGTCTGTTTTTGTGCCAATACCATGCTGTTTTTATTACTGTGGCTTTGTAGTGGAGTTTGAAGTCAGGTATTGTGATACCTCCTGCATGGTTCTTGTTGCTAAGAACTACTTTGGCTATTCTGGGCTTTTTGTTGTTCCAAATGAATTTAAGGACTGATTGTTCTATGTCTGTGAGGAGTGACCTTGGTAATTTCATGGGTATTGCATTGAATCTGTAGATCACTTTTGGAAGGATGGCCATTTTGATGGTATTTATTCTGCCTATTCAAGAGCATAGATCTTTTCATCTTGTAAGGTCTTCATCAATTTCTTTTTTCAACTTTTTATAGTTTTCCTTATAGCGGTCTTTTATCTCTTTGGTTAGGTTTATCCCTAAGTATTTTATTTTTCAGGGTGCTATTGTGAGTGGAATTGTTATCTGGATTTCTTTTTCAGTGGATTTATGGTTGGCATACAGGAAAGCTGATTTTTTAAGATTGATTTTGTATCCAGACATTGCTGAATTTGTTGATCAGTTCTATAAGCTTTTTGGTTGAGTTTGTTGGGTCTTCTAAGTATAGTATCATGTCATCTGCAAAAAGGGATAGTTCTAGTTCTTCTTTCCCTATTTTTACCCCTTTGATTTCCTTCTCTTGTCTTATTGCTCTAACTAGAGTCTCAAGTACTATATTGAACAGAATAGGTGATAATGGACACCCTTGTTGTGTTCCTGTTTTTAGGAACTCTTGCAGTTTTTCTCCATTTAATATGATATTGATTGTAGGCCTATTGTATATTGCCTCTATGATTTTGAGGTATGTTCCTTCTATTACGATTCTCTGCAGTGCTTTTAGCATGAATGGGTGTTGGATCTTGTCAAATGCTTCTTCAGCATCAATTGAGATGATCATGTAATTTTTGTCTTTGATTCTGTTTATGTGGTGAATTACATGGATTGTTTTTCGTATGTTGAACCAGCCTTGAATCCCTGGGATGAACCCCACTTGGTTGTGGTGTATAATTTTCTTGATGTGGTTTTGAATGCACATTGCTAGTATTTTGTTTAGCGGTTTTGCATCTAAGTTCATCAATTATATAGGTCTATAGTTTTCTTTTCTTGAGCTGTCTTTATTTGTCTTTGGTATTAATGTGATGTTGGCTTCACAGAATGTGTTTGGGAGGGTCCTGTTTCTTTTTATTTCACGGAATAGTTTGAGGAGTATTGAGATTAGCTCTTCTCTAAATGTTTTATAAAATTCACTTGGAAAACCATCTGGCTTCTGTTTGATGGTAAACTCTTTATTGCTATTTCTATCTCTTTGATTATTATTGGTCAGTTTAACTTTTCTATATCTTCTTGACTCAATTTAGGAAGGTTATATGTATCTAGAAATTTCTCAATTTCTTCTAAATTTTACATTTTGTTGGAGTATAGTTTTTCAAAATAGTTTCTGATGATCCTCTGTATTTCCACTCAGTCTGTGGTTATATTTTTTTAAATTGCTTATATCCCTATTCCCTGGACATATCATTCCCTTCCTTGGCCTGCCATCTATCTGCTCATATTTCAGAAACTTAATATTAAGTACAAAGTCAAAAGAAAGGATTTTGGTGGAATGCCCTTACCTCCTAATACATATCTAGGTTTATCTCTTTTTCATCATAGTATACAGAATTCTAAAAGTAGCTACACCTCAAGATTCCACGCAATGGGTTTACTATTTGAGAGATTTCTTTCTCCAAACTCATCAATCTCTGGATCTTGTAAATATGATGAAATATCAGTCATGATTATGATTATGTTTATGTTATATGGCAAAGAAAAGCACTGCATAGTTGATCATCTTGACACCTTGACATCACTGGAGAGCTTTCTTTAGCTAGTGGCGAAAGAAGAAGAGAATCAAACCACTAGAAGCATTTCAAACATTGTTGTTCCCTTTGAAGATGAAGGAGGTCGTGTACTAAGGAATGGGTGGCTTCTAGAAGGTGACAGTCCAGGTGACAGCCAGTGAGGAAACAGAGACCTGAGTTATTCAACAGCAAGGGATTGAATTCCACTAACAACTGGAATGAGCTTGGAATTAGATTCTTATCCAGAGCCTTCAGAGAAGAGCTGACCCAGACTTCTATCAATCAAATTGTGAACTAATAATTAACCATTGTTTTAAGCTATTAGTTTCTAGTAATTTGTTGGAAAATAATAGAAATAAACTCTCCACCACTAAGGAGAACATCCAAATCATCTAAGAAGTTAAGAAAGCGTTTAAGAATTCCAACTCATAACTAAGGTTAGCAGGAGTTAAGTTTGAGAAAGTTTAAACACAGCACCTTTATTTCAATTTCTTAGCTTAGGGTGTAATAATGAATACACAGTGACGGATGTATGTGAAGATAATGAAAAACTTTTTTTATATTTTATTTTATTTATTTAAATTGGTACATTTTTAATTCAGGAGAAAAATTAAAAACAACAAAAATATCCCTCTGTTCAACAAGGTTCCAAAACCCGATGAGGAATTTGAAAATGTTATCTACAAAAATAAGTGAGTACATCTACAATAATCCTACAAGAAAAACACCCATAGGAGCTGGGTGGCACACGCTTGCAATCCCAGTACTTGGGAGCCTGAGACCGGAGAATCCGGGTTTGCGGCCAGCCTCAGCTACTTATGAGGCCCTCCACAACTTAGACCCTGTTTCAAAATGAAGAATAAAAAATAAGGCTGGGGGTGTAGCTCAGAAGTAGAATGCCTCTGGGTTCAATTCCTGGTACCGCAAAAAAAATAAATAAATAAAAAAATAAAAACACCCATAGCATATTTATTAAAATTGTGTCATTTGCAAAAATCCTCCCAGAAAATGTATTGTTTGATCCTGAAATCATTTTAATTATAAAGTATCTTTGAATACCTAGTGAACAAGTGCTTTTTCTCTCCAAAAGACTCTGAAAATTATACTGTCTCATTTCTAAAGCATAATCTTTATTATACCCCCTATTTCCCTATCACTCTTGCTCTCAAAATTTGACATATTACATCATTCTGCTGGAACAATTAAGGCAACTCTTCATTCTCATTCCTTCTAGTATTTCACTCTAGGTCTCCATTGCAGTCTTTGTTTTTTTTGTTTTTTGTTTTTTTTGTAAAGAAGAAATTAATCTTTAAATTTCCCAAAGTTTTAATTTTTTTAAACTATAGTTAATCAGTGCCACATAATTCCACGGCATAGAAAATTCACTTATATTCATATTTCTCTAGGTTTACATGTGATAAGGCCAATGTAAAAGCTTTACTATTAAATGTAACATTCCATACATTATTAGGAACCAATGGTACTTACTTGAGCTGTCCTTCAGCTGTATCTGGACTATGTCTGTAGTGAAAATCAGTATAGGGTGCTAAAATTCGCTAATTAAAAAAAAAAAAAAGAAAAAAGAAACAGAAAAAGATAGAGAGTATTATAAAAAGCAATTCAGTCAAAATTACTTCCATTCTTCTCTATTTTTTTTTTTTTTGCGGTACTAGGAATTGAACTCAGGGGCGTTCTACCTCCGAGCTACACCCTCAGTCCTATTTTTTATCCTTTATTTCAAAACTGGGTCTCACTAAGTTGTGGAGTGCCTCACTAGGTAGCTGAGGCTGGCCATGAACCTGGATCCTCCGGTCTCAGCCTCCCGAATGCTTGGATTACAAGCGTGCGCCACCACGCCCGGCTCCATTCTTCTCTATTTTTAACTGGGTATATTGTTTAAAAGATTTCTTTCTTTAAGTTCATCAAGAAATATGTTGGGCTACTTTTTAAAGTACAAATTGAATTTCTGAGTATCGACATACAACAGATAACTCTAACAGTACACAATTTAGAGTGAAAACTGACTCGGTTATGGGCAGATGATTCATGTACTGTCATGTACTGCTGCATCAGGCAGGCTGTTAGCATAGCGACAAAGATAAGAAAAATGGAGACACTGGGCCCTAAAGGGTTACAGACATTGGGACTTAAAGGAAGATGGATAAACACCATATATCTCCTCACTCCGTTACTGATGAAGATATGCCCTGATTTATGATATCCTGTTGTGTGATGTCAGACTCCACCTACCGGCCTCTCTTTGTGAAGATAAGGAAGCAAGACCTAAACATAAGACCCATGGCGGCGGTAGGGGGGGGGGTGGGGGGGATGGAGGCAAGCAGTGTCTCTCTTTCAAGCATTCCACCTCACTTCTCTCTGGTGTGGTGCTTTTCCTTTTGCTTTGCAATAAATCCTACTTTAGCAGCACAACCAGGTTTTCTGGTTCTTTATTTCTATACTGAACTAAGAAAAGGACCGACAGTAAATCCTAAACTGTAACAAAAACAGTATTTTCTCTAAGTTGGATTGGCAGTTCTTTAAATTGCCATTCAGCTATCACTAGTTTCCATTATCTGTTAAGTAATCAGATGCTAGATTTGCTCCTTTGAAAACAATCCTTTTTTTTCTTTCTTTCTCAAGAAGCTCTTAAGATTTTAATTTTTCTGGCTTTCAACAATCTTACCATGATATATCTACATCTTGTTTTCCTTTTGTATTCTCTTACTTAGAGTTTTTCGAGCTTTATAAACATGAAACTTCAGTTTTAGAACAAACTTTTGGTCATTATCTCTTGGGTACATGCTTCTGCCAATTTTCTCTCTCTCCTTTCCAGTGACTACAACTGTATTTTATTCCTTTTGCTCTATTCTGTTCATTTCCTTTCTGTACATTATTTTGGATATTTTTATTCATCTTTCTTTCCACATTGCCTTGTCCACACTGAATTTTTAATTTCACTGAATTCTGAATTCTAGGCATTATATAAGTTCTAGACCTTTTTGTATTATCCAATTACAAGGTGAAATTCATTATTTGCCTATTTTTCCTCTTTCTAAACAAATCAACCATGCTTATTTTAAAGTCTTTTTTCTTCTATCTGTATTACATGTGAGCAAGTTTCTATGGAAATTTTTTTTCTATTGAGTTTTCAGTCATATGGTCATGTCTTTTTGTATGACTACATGTTTTTTACTATATGACACTACGTATTTTATAAAATGAACCCACTGAATTACCTTCCACCAAAAATGGTTTATCCTTTTCTGCAAGAGAGGTAGATCACTGCAGCTGATCACCTTATCCTAATGACCAATTGAGTTATGCTGAAGCTACATTGCAATTTTCATAAGATTAAGTATACCTTTAGCTTCCCTGTGTTTCTAATTATGTCCTTCCAATGCTTTCAACAGAGTTAATCAGTTGTTTTTCTCCTTAGCAGTGAGATTGAAAAAATTTTAAACATATTTCATAATATTGGAACTGAGATCTTGAGTTATCCATTTAGACAGGTTTTTTTCTCCCTTTGCAGTACTAGGGATTGAACCTAGGAGCATTCTACTTCCAAGCTATATTCCAAGCCGTATTTTTTTCTTCTTTATTTTTTGTATTCTAGCAAGGAGCTAGCTGGATTTTCAGTGTCCAACTACACAGTAAAGAGCAGATGGCTAAAAGAAAAAAAATCTCTTGAGTAATAGCATAATTTTACTAGGAACAGATAATATGGCAAACTAAAAATGGATTTTTAAAAAAAAATTAAGTTAATAACACATCCGTTTTTAAGTTTTGAAAAAGATCTGAGCCTAACAATCTAGGCAACAGTACTGCAAATGGTACTTCTGTTTGTAGAAAAGTATTAATTTAGAATGAAAATAAAATTGATAAAATATAAGTAATAAAAATGAGGATTATATTCTCTATAAAGCAGATTCTATGATGACAATAAAGTAGAAGATGATGACAAATAATATCCAAGAAAACAAGCACTTATTATTTATTATATCTAAGGTATTATGTTAGACATTTTATACAGATTAGAATATACATAAATAGAATATATATCTAGAATATAGCTTTACTAATTAAGCTTTACATGAGTCCTACCACCTGCTGTTACTAGTATTACAATTACTATTTACAGCATTTAATTTTCACAACTTTTTAAAATTGAAAACCACGACCTTCATTTTATCTATGAAAAAAGTAGGTCCAAGAAAAGCTAAATAACTTGCCCAGTTCATAAAATTAGTAGAATCATAGAGCAAAATATTAAAACCTAATCTGTACAGCCTGCAGTTTATCCTTTCAATCTCTGTGCCATTGCAGTGGGATCTTATTAAGGGAAAATGAACCACATTTGTGGTTTTACATAAGATATAAGCAAAGACAGTAATATACTTAAAAATCTGCCATGATTTTTGAGGATTTTTTTCATATAAAAGCTTTCATAATGTTTTATATAGGAATAAAAAGGAGGCCATATACATTATCTGTTTTATATCATAGTCATCTCTCCAATTTTAATATTATAGCTTTTCTACTTGATAAAGAAAAAACCTAAAGCTACAAATAGTATCAAATATCAATAATACCAGTTTTATTCCCACTGGACTCTTATAATAATGTAATTTAAACCATTTATTAAGGAGAATATTGAGCTTACATGTGTTAGTTAATTCAGGCTGTCAATTTTATACTCTGAAGTATCTCTAAAAATATTCCTCAAGCCTGATACAGCTTGTGCCTCTACTCCCAGATATTTGGAAGGCTGAGTTCGCAAGAAGATCACTTGAGCCCAGGAGCTAGAGGCCAGCCTGGGCAAAAGAGCAAGACTCCATCTCAAATAAAAAGAAATTAATAAAACCAAAACTATAACCTTTAAGATGTTTCCTAAAATGACTTATAAAGACGAATTAGGAACAACAAATCTTTTACATTTTGTCTAATTTCATACCTGAATACAAACAAATTCTAGATTTAAACTTACTTTGAATGCTACTAGTAATGGACAATAATGTAGTAAATTCACACAAATAAATTAAGAATATAATGTGTGATAATTCCACTCAAACTTCTACTAAGTACTTTCTTTTTTTTTTTTTTTGCGGTACTGGGGATTGAACTCAAGGGCATTCTACCTCTGAGCTATACCCCCAGCCCCGTTTTTTATTCTTTATTTTGAAACAGGGTCTCACTAAGTTGCGGAGTGCCTCACTAGGTAGCTGAGGCTGGTTGCGAACCCAGATCCTCCAGTCTCAGCCTCCCAAATGCTAGGATTACAAGCGTGTGCCACCATGCCCGGCTACTAAGTACTTTCTTATGATGAGTATATAGTAGCCTTATTACTTTAACCTAAAAAAAAATTATTTGAATTATTAAAATATTATATGTGACAGTTGCTAACAAAGTGCTTATAAATTCAAAGAATTTTAGTATGCTTTAATAAATAAACAGTATAGACTTAGCAGTAGACTCATGCTATTAACATACTAAAGTTTTAAAAAACAAATAGTGCTCTTGAATAGGCAAATGTCTTAATGTAACCTTACTCATCCTCTAATTTGCTCAGCAAACTTTTCAAGGATAATACAAAATTAAACTTTATTATGTATGTTCATGAAATCTTCAGAATAACATTTTTTATTAATTCCAAACTAAATAAAGAGTAAGACCAAAAATAAACCAGTTTTGGTTAACACAGATTGGATAATTAATGTTGTACAAATTTTCAAAGTTAAAGTATTCATTTAAAATACTAAAATTTCAAAGTTAAAATTTGCACTTAAAATAGTAAAGCTCCTACCTCTAATTCTACATCAGCTCGCACATACTGCCGGGTCTTTGGATGATTAAGGAGGTGCAGAATTGTAGTAATGAGGGCCTCATTTATTCGACTTAATTGGCAATCTATCACATTTTTCAAGATGGTGTTTAGTCCACCTCGAAGGGCCACCACCTCTGGATTCTGAAGTGCTAAAATAAAAAAGAAAAACTTACCATATTATACTGAGGGTAACAATTAAAGTAATATGAAATTTGGGCTTTTACTTTAAAACTTCATTTCCTTTTGGACTTGAAAAACTTTTAAATTTACCATATTTTAAAGAACAAGTATATAAAAGATATCTAATAAGAAGGAGTCGTCACTGAATATACTTCTCTAATATCTGACTTTTAAATGTCTTTAAATTGTCTTTTCATTCATATTTTTTGTCCACACACACACACACACACACACACACACACACACACACACACTGTGGGGCGTGGGGTACTAGAGACATCCCCCACCATATTTTATTTTTTATTTTGAAATAGAGTCTAGTTAACTTGCTGAGGGTGGTATGAAACCTGAGATTCTTGGACCTCAGTCCCCCAAGTACTAGGATTAATGGCATGTGCCATGATGCCTGGACTTCCTGTTTATTCTTTCAACTGAATTGTACAATTATACTTCTTCAATATTTTCTAAAAGGAGATAAATGTAACTAAAATACAAAGATTTTAATGATACACTTCAATAACCATTGAACAAGGTCTATACCCTTGTAACCAATACTGGAATCAAGGTCCAGAACTTTCTTCATCCTAGAGAATTCTACTGAATCATTTTCCAATGAGTCCCCCTTCACTGTACAGATAACCACTGCTCTCATTTCTATACTTACAGGTTAGCTGTACCTTCTTAAGAATCAATTTGACAAACTCAAAAAAAATGCACACACATAAGTTATACAAATTTTTTTTTTTTTTTTTTTTTTGCGGTACCAGGGATTGAACTCAGGGGCGTTCTACCTCCGAGCTATACCCCCAGCCCTATTTTTTATTCTTTATTTTGAAACCGGGTCTCACTAAGTAGTTGCGGAGTGCCTCACTAGGTAGCTGAGGCTGGCCTCGAACCCGGATCCTCCGGTCTCAGCCTCCCGAATGCTGGGATTACAAGCGTGCGCCACCACGCCCGGCGTAGTTACACAAATTTATTTACTTGTTACATTTATTTGTTATACATACTTCTCTACTTTGGAAATAGTATCATTTTTTTCTAGTGTACTGACTACTGAAACAAAAAATAAATCTATCAGATTTGAATTTTCGCATGATTCCATTGTACTAAAATTACTTAAGTTCTATTTTTCACTGAATTAAATTTTCTAGGTGCATCTACAGCAATACTATTTACTTTCCAATATTTAACTTCAATATTTTGCCTTGCAAATGGCATGGCTAAAAGTTTTAGAATAATGCTAATTAAGAGTTAGAATGTAGTATTTGTAGAAATCTAGAAACATCGAGTGATTTGAGATAAATATTCCAAAATGCTAACAAAGTAGGCTTCTAATTATTTTACTTTATTTAGTATGTGCATGGATACAGGTATATCTATGTGTATATAAAAATTCCTTAAGCCAGATATGGTGGTGCATGCTTGTAATCCCAGTACTTAGGAGGCTGAGTCAGGAGAATCACAGGTTTGTGGCCAGCCTCAGCAACTTAGTGAGGCCCTACGCAACTCACTGAGACCCTGTTTCAAAATAAAGAATAAAAAAATAGGGCTGGGGGTATATCCTGGATGTAGAATGCCCTAGGTTCAATCCCTAGTACTGCAAAAAACAAACAAACAAAAAAACCTTACTTTTTTTTTTTTTAAAACAAATTATAATGGTAAGTCTTTAGGGAGGGCAATTCTTTCATCAGTTTTCAACCACTTCTATAATTTTTATCTATCATGTTTTCTACTTTTGAATAACTGAAAATTAGCATTTATTCTGAAAACCTATTTCACTATCTAAAAATATACAAATATTTAAAAATCTTATGATTACAAAACTTACATAATATTCTCTTCATTTCTTTATTAATCTTTTGTTTTTATGACCTTTGAGTTTTCCAAACATTTAAATGTGTATTTTATTTTTTTTCTTCTTCCAATTAACAAAGTTTAGGTTGAACATTCTTATCTTGTTCCCTAATTAGGGCTTTTAATTTTATTGTTGCTTTCTTCCTACTTACCACAGAATTATTCTTTGTCTTTTACTATTTCATTTTTTTTTGTACTGGGGATTGAACCCAGGGGCATTCTATCTGTGAGTTGTCGGCCTTTATATTTTTTAATTTGTAACAGGGTCTTGCTAAGTTGCCGAGGCTGGCCTTGAACCAGCGATCTTCCTGTCTCAGGCTCCCAAGTACTGGTATTACAGGTGGGCACCATCACGCCTGGCTATTTGCCTATAATGATTCACTCACTCACTTTTCACTTTATATATATATATATATATATTCTTTTTGGGGGGGGGGGGTACTGGTGATTGAACCCAGGGGCATTCCACCTCTGAGCTATACCCCAGCCCTATTTTTTATTCTTTATTTTGAAACAGGATCTCACTAAGTTGAGGAGGGCCTCACTAAGTACCTGAGGCTGGCCGCGAACCCGGATCCTCCGGTCTCAGCTTCCCAAGTTACTGGGAGTACAAGCGTGTGCCACCACGCCCATCTTAATATAAATATTTTAACATGACAAATTAACCATGGGTATAGCTTTCCAGAGATCTCATACATTGGCATGTAGTCAAAATTTTATTGTCCTAAGTTTCCTTAATCACATTTCTGCATTGTCTTTAAGCCAACAAGTATTATGGATAGTATTTTTAAACCCTCTATAGTAGGGTTTATTATTTTTTCTTTAGCTTAAAATTTATTACCTCAAGAGAGAATGTGCCTTATACCATTCCTACTCTAGGTGGCAAAAAAAAGTCATCTTTTCTTGTTATTTAAAATTATATTTTTGATAATAAGTGTGGTTTGGATTTAAGGGGGGGGGAGAGAGAGAGCGCGCGCGCGCTCGGACTTACTGGGAATTGAACCCAAGGGCACTCTAACTCCAAGCTATACCCTAGCTGTTTTTATTTTATATTTTGAAATTTGGTCTCACTAAGTTATAGTACACTGGCCTCAAACCTATAAACCTATCTCAGCCTCCCAAGCTGGGATTACAGGCATGTGCCACTACACCCAGCTGAACTTTTATTTATTTTTTAATATTTTGTGATGCTGGAATTGAACCCAGGGACATTCTACCTCCAAGTTACACATCTAGCTCTATTTTATTTTTTTATTTGGAAACAGAGTATCACTAAGTTGCTGAGAGCCTTGCTAAACTGCTGAGGCTGGCTTTAAACCTGCTATCCTTCTGTCTCAACCTCCCAAGTACTGATATTACAGGTGTGTTCCACTGCACCAAGCTCCAGAAGAACTTTTAAAAATATGTCAACTAGCCATGTATTTCTTTGAGGATTATTTGCTTTCCCTCTTGATTTGAATACAATTAGTCACTTACTTTGTTACACTTATTGTTTTACTTGTTGGTTCTGGCAACACTTGTTTTCTTGACTCCTTACAATAAAATTTATAGCTACTGAAACATCTATGCAATTTTTTTTATAATTTGAAATAATGTTTCACCCTTACTTTATCCTCATTTAACTCTTGGATCCTTTTGCATTTAAAATTCGTTTTTTGTGTGTGGTGGATTGTTCATTACTTTTAACCTACATCATGATATAGCAATTTGTGGCAGGGTGCCAGACTTCAGGAGATTTTTTTATAATTACCAGAATTTGTACAATTCCCACACTAAACTTTATGATGAATAAAAAGATTTATACAATTTAATGTCATGTTTAAATTATTTGTTAAATCACAAGGCCTCTACCTCCCTATCAAAAAAGTACTTTTCCATATTTTTGTAACTATAAAAGATTTAAGTACTAAAGACATTAGGAAAAATTATATATTCTTTATAAAATACTATGTTTTTATTATTTGAAGATAATTCTGACCTAGTTCACAGATAATGGCAATACATGCTCTGACCATTCTGTCCCTTTCTTGTAGTCCATCATTTCCAACTGCAATTAATGAGTTGGCCACAGAACTGGGAAACAAAGAGGCATTCACAGTAATCATCTGTAACAGAGAGGAATCAGAAAAAGAAGTTAATTATTTCATCATATATTTTTTAAACTTGCTTTATTCAAATTGACATAACTAAGATCATAGCATATTTACAATCCAGGCACCAACTTTGTTTCATATGGATAGCTCAAAGGATCATTATAACTAAAAATTTAATTTATCTAACAAAAATAATCATTACTATGAAAAAAAACTTTTTTCCTAATCATCCAGACAGTGAATTAGTTGGACGAACAAGATTTAATGCTTCTGAGATTCTAAATTACTCTACAACAGGACCTAAATCCTACAGCAAGCAACACACTACTATCACCTCCCTGATTCTTTCCTCATATACAATCATCACCAAGTCCTACCAACTTGCCTCATGAATATATTAATCCTTGCCTGCTCTCCCTAGAATATTAATTGATTTGGGCCCTTAATCTCTCTCACTTGGATGCAGCAGACACCTGGTGCTTTCCTTAATCTCTAGCCACATAGCCCCATCAAAAACCTATCACTAAACCAGAGGGAGAATTAATAATCATAATCTTTTTTGGTATTTCAAAAATCCCAATGGAAACAGCCCATATTTGATGATATGAATCTCACATGAAATTAAAGATTTAATTGGCAACTACATGTAGAATACCAAAGACTGACAGCATACATTATCAACTTGGAAAACAAACCAAGGGGCTATTTGTTATTTAATAAAGACTATTTTATAGACAGGGTATTTCAAAACAACAGGCCCTCAGAATGAAAACTGAAGGAAATGTTATATTGAGGCAGAAGAAAATTAATCTGTCCTGGATGTCACTGAATTTATAAGCCTATTGGAAAATTAAAAACTTGCACTATGAAACAATTAGAGGATAAAATATAATTAAATGAAAAATATAGAGATAAAGTCTATAGAGGATCAAAGAAAAGATCTGTGTTGGTTAGAGTAGTTGTCGATGGTTATTTAAGCAGGATTAAGTTCATCTGGAATTACAGATACAATTTCACAGTCATAAAATATATTTCTAATCACTGTCAAATCTACTAAAAAGAGCTTTCAAATCTATTTCTAAATAGGTATTTTTCATTAATCAAAATGGGGAAGAAAGGGAGGAGAAAGGGGAAAAGAGTAAAGAAAACATCACCCTGGATGAAAAAACTAACCTCCCATATTAATTTATATTTTAATGCTAGCCAGTCTATATTATGCTCAGAAGGAGCTTACAAGGAAATTTACCCAAAGAGCAAAATGCATGTGATATAGTCTTCAAAGAGCTGGGTAAAAAGCCAGACAATTTGGCTTTGAGAGCTAAATATACTATAAATGAACTAGCCAAATCAATTACCTCCTTTGGCCTCAGTTTGCTCATTTGAAAAATGAAGATATATATATATATATAGATATATATATAGATATATATATATATCTGCATGCCAACACATGCAGGCTGTACTTAATACTAGCTAACATAGATTTGCAAATTTGGATACTGGGCTCTTATTCTTGCTCTACCATATATACATCATATGTATATATAATATATATATGAGATAGTTTACAGAATTTCAAGTACAGTATAAAACTCTACTCTAGGAATCACACGTGTCTACTAAATATATATTACTTAATTCAATAGGTTTTGCTATAGAAGAAATGTATAAAATTTAAAATTTTATAAGTGAAATTATTCTACTTATTTTCCAGGGTATTATTTGCGAAAAACTCTTAAATTTTGTGTAAATTAGAGAATGTTTTCTTCATAAATCAATGAATATTCAATAAGAAAAAAACTCTAAAACATAGTCATTATTAAATTTAATCATATTTTCTGGCATGACAGGACAGATATATATCTGTACATATATCCATATATACATATGGTAAATTAAAGATCAGGACTAAGTAATAAATTTGTGGAACACAAAGGAAGTATAGAAAGGGGAAGATTTGAAATTTGAGTTGAGTCTGGAAAATGAATATAGTGTAGAAAGAGGTGGGAATGAAAAAGAGTGGCAACAGACATGGTGGCATAACAAGACAAGTGAGACAGAAATGGTTGCACCAAAAGTGAGCTCTGAATGCCAACACATGCAGGCTGTACTTAATACTCACTAGCCAACATAGATTTGCAAATTTGGATACTGGGCTCTTATTCTTGCTCTACCACTATCTTGCTGTGTATCAAGAGCATGTGATTCTACCGAATATCATAAACAAATTAAGATATTATTAAATATACTCAATAATATATTAAAAGTAGTTGTATAATAAAAATAAGAAAAAGAAAAGAGTAGCAACAGCTGACCACTGGGAAATTATATTGAAAATGAGTGAGACAATCACAAAAAAGTGACTGGATGGAGTAGTAAGGGGTTAGAAAAAAATCAGACACACTGAGAGAAACAAACAGATAATCCTCCAAATAAATGGTACAGGGGAAAGAGATGGAAAAGTAACATGAGTATTCCTTAATTATTCATAGAGTAATCCTAAAGCAAAAATAATAATAATAATAATAATGATAATAATAATAATAATAATGTTTTCACTTTACTTTTAAAATATACTAACAGTTATAGAAAATTTTTTTTATTTTTGAATACATATTTAAAAACCTCAGAATGACCTAGCAATTATAATATTAAAAGCTGATTTCTACTACTTAAGTTGTCAAGGTAGTGTCTGACAAAAGAAATATGTACTTCAGATTTCCTAAAGGTACTAATTAAATTTTAATTTCTCTTACCCATAAAAGCCACTGTTTATTCAGCAAATTTGCTCTTACCTTAGCTAAACTAAGAAGAAACCCCATGCCACCACTCTTCCTTTGAGCCTATATCCTACCAAATACAAGCAGTTTTTTGGCTCTTGGATTTGTAAACTAAATTTTAACTTATACAAAACAGTTCACAAAACTGAAATAAAATAAATAATCCAAAGAAGCTGAATTTCATTATATGAATCTATTCAAAGTTGTGTTTTCATTGGAAAGCAATTTCTGAGCAATAATTCTCAAAGTCTGGGCCGGAAAATTCTGAGGGGGCCTAGGACATTTTTAGAGATTCTCTAAATTTAAAACTATTTCCGCAGCAACACAAAGACATTATTTGTCTTTTTTTTTTCTTATTCCTTCATAAGTACATATGGAAGTTTTTTAGACATTCTACTATATACGTTAGCACAACAGCATTCAGAAACAAATATAACAACCTAGTTAGCTATCTTCGATCAAGACACATTAAAAAGATTGGCAAAATCTAAAACAATGGAATTCTTCCCACTAATTTTCTTTGGGGGGAAAATATAGGTATTTTCATAAAATATATTACTTGTATTTATATGTAATGGGTTTATTGTTACTTTAATATATTTATATTATAGTTCCTAATATGATAATATTGAAATATATAACTCCAAAACATTGTTTTGTGTTCTGCAGTAATTTTGTTTTCTTAGCCAGGCACAGTGGTGCACACCTTTAATCCCAACAACTTGGGAAGGCTGAGACAGGAGGATCACAAGTTTGAGATCAGCCTCAGCAACTTAGGCCCTAGGCAACTTAGTGAGACCTCATTTCAAAATAAGAAATACAATAGGGATGGGGGTATAACTCTGAGGTAGAATGCCCCTGGGTTCAATTCCCAGTACCACACACACACACACACACACACAAAAAGGAATTTTGTTTTCTTGTCTTGAATACATGTAATATTAAGGAAAGATTACATGAATAAGCAAAAATTTTAGTTTTAAATATGAAAAGCCAAAACACAATCCTGATACAATGTTTACCTATAACAAAAATTTCCAAATCTATTCCAATATCACTCTTATGAGTATTTCAATCTTTTCAGACACACTGATCCATTTCCTGCCAAATGTGGGTACTATTACTACACAATAGACAACTGGCAGAAATAAAGAAAATGTGAGGACCTAGTTTATATACTAACTTAACAGTCCACCACTCTGGAGCATTCTCTGAATTCAAAGGTAGGGAAAACCCAATATAAAGCCGGGCGTGGTGGCGCAT
>PVLC010000785.1:142268-177265 GCA_004027655.1 Graphiurus murinus
AAAAAAAAAAAAAAAAAAAAAAAAAAAAAACCAATATAGATAAATTTTCCAACTGTTAAATAATTTTAGACATTTTTACATTAACAAACATACACTGCCCGAATCTCATAAACATTTAGTAGGAAAAGCCATACCTGTCTTAGTCTGTGTCCCAATAAAATTTACCTTCAGTTCACTCATTCTTTGGTTGTTAGGGCATCACATTAAACAACAAAAAAAGAATCCTGTGAAGGCCTCTCTTTAAGCATTTGAGATTTAACACCCTTTCACAAGGAGTTTAAATCGTGACCTTTTTATCCTATAAAATGGCCTGGACTGCTTATTGCAACTGCCCATGGATTGTATCCAAATTCATCTTTAAAACAAGTTTATAACAATTTGTGACAGCTACTTACTAGTATTAACTGCTAGCATATAATTAAGAGAATATCAGGATCCAGAGCAAGTAATCCTTTTTTTTAATAACTTATCAGAGTAGTAATTATGCTTACATATTCAATGAAGGAAGAAGTGTTCTTCACAATGAACATTGTATAAGATTATCCTATCATCAATCACATATAATAATTATACAAAATATTTATGTTTGCCTTAAAGATTAATAGATCTATTTAATTCATATTACTTTAACAAAACAGAAATGTTTAATAAAATTTTTGCCTTTACATTTTAATATTTCACAACAAACTAATCTAAAAATGCAAACAGTTAACATGAAAACCATAAGCTTGTCTTTACTCTCATACATAGAGCATACCTTTCTGACTAATCGAAGTGCTTGTGTCCTTTCTACCTCGTTGCTCTGTTGTATGTCAATGCACCTAAATAATACAAAAAAATTAATCATTGATAACATCTATTAAATATTTTTGTATTATAATATCACTAGATCAGATTATCTTTAATAATGTTAATTTTAAAACATGGTTTTCCAGTACCAGCAAATATTTATTTAATATATTTGTTATTTAAAAACCCAACTATTTCATTTAAAACTTCAGGAAAAAATAACATAGTAAGTAACTTATAGGACCATGTCTATGTATAAAGACTTAAAACATACATATAAAAAACGATCAGGTATCTACCAAAAAAGTCACCTCTGATAAAATGTGTTCATAGACGTTCTATAAAAATTGTAAAAGAAAAACATTTTAGCCTTTAATTCAATTGTGATTTTAACCAAGGCTTAAATTTTATACATTGTAACTTTCTTATGCATTATTTATAAGAATATGATTTTACCAAAGTATAACATAAATTCTAATTTCTCCTCAAAAATTGATATTTGATCCGATATCCTGGACATTTCCTTCCAAAATGTATTAAATTATCTAATACAGTGTTTTATGCAGCATCATTACTTTTCATAAGTTTAGGTTTAGGTAGTTTGGTAGTCTAATATTTTATCTGTGGGGAGTTTATTACTTAAAAGCATTTTTTTCCGTCCAAATTTAATTAATCTGAGGCAATTCCAATACAAAATACATAAGTGGGCTGGGATGTAGCTCAAGGTAGATTGCTTATGTGCCCAAGTCTCAGGTTAGAGTCCAGAGTTCCCAAAACAAAAATAAAACAAAAAGACATTGAATTCCATTTCAGGCCATTACAGAGAAGCTTGGATCAGCCCAGGCCTCCTGCCAAGAATAACTATAAAGATTGGAAAGAAAAAAAAAAAAACTTTATATAACAAATGTTTAAAAAGCAAGGAGAAGAGAAGAGTCTCTGAAAAGAGAAGCATATGGGAATTATATATCACTTCTTTTTTCCCCTGGACTTATCTGTCAATCCATAGCTTTAGGGACATAAAGTCTTAGCAGAAAGCAATGTGTGGCTGGATTGGAAAGACAGAGGATTGCTGAAGAAGGTGGGAGTTGAGGAATAAAACCCCCAAGAGAAGGAAGCACAGGAAAGTGAGCTAACATCTGTATGCAGTGCTATCTCAAGACACTTGTCAGTTTCTATGCTGTGCAAAATCAGGATTAGAACTCAAGAAACCAGGACAAAAGTTACATTGAAAGCAAAGGAACAGAAGGGGCAGCAGGTACAGAGTATGCTAAGAGAAAAGTGAGAGTTCTCAAGGCTGGCCAAAGTGAAGAGGTTCTGCTAAGCATTCACATTTCAACTTAAGATCCCAAATAGCCACTCCCTAGGAGCAAAGGCAAAGCTAAAACCCAGTTTAAATGTATCAATGCAATAAGCTGATATTCCATAATAAAACTTCACTCTCCTAAAGGAAAAATAATACCATGATCCAGGGCCAAAAATTTTAAATACAAAGGTTCACATTCAGTTAGTTGGTATGAGGCATGGTAAGCAGGAAAACAAAGAGGCAGAAAACCAAAAGCCAAAAAGAAAATTGCAACAGAAACAGAACACAGGTAAGCTGGTCATGGTGAAACACGCCTGTAATCCCAGTACTTGGGAGGCTGAGACAGGAGGATCAGTTTCAAAGACAGCCTCAGCAAGTAGTGAGAATCTCATCAACCTAGTGAGACCCTGTTTCCAAACAAAAAAATAAAACAGGGCTGGGATGTCTCCTGGAAGTAGAATGCCTCTGGGCTCCATCCCCAGTACCACAAAAAATTTAAAAAAATAAACACACACATACACACACACACACACATACACATACACACACACACACACACACACACACACACACACACACACACACACGATTCAAATGGTGGTGCTGTCTAAAGGAACTTCAAAATAACTATGGTTAGCTGGGCTCAGTGAGTGGCACATGCCTGTATTCCTAGCTACTCCAGGCATGAGGAACTGCAAGTTCTAGGCCAGCCTGAGCAACTTAGTGACACCCTGTCTCAAAATAAAATAAGGGCTGAGATACCACTATCACCAAGAAACACTCCCAAACCAAAAAACACCCAAAAGACACAACAAAAACCTACAATTGACATGCTCAAGAAAATAGAAGGAAAGATGGACAAAGCAGAGATCTGAACAATTTAAAGAGTAAAATCTTAAGACAATAACTAAAATTAAGAATTAAAGAGACTGATTTACTAGCAGCATAGGCTGGAATGTAATAGGCAAATAGAAAATAAACACCTTGAAGCACAAAGATTAACAACTGCTACCACAACATGCTGATAAATACAGTAAGAGCATCACAGACACAGAGGATCAGGAAAAGATACAACATGTATATAGATGGAGTATCCAAAGATAGAATATAACATTTAAAGCATCCCGAGAAAAAACAAAATACCATTTTCAAAGCAACTTAAAACCATTGAAAAATAACAACTGGTGGTCATAATTAGCATTAAATATGAAGATAAAATAGAGATATTTAGCCAGATATGGGTCATACTTGAGAGGCTAAGACAGGAGGATCCCAGGTTAGAGGTCAGCCTCAGCAACTAAGTGAGATACTCAGCAACTTAGCGAGATCCTGTTTCAAAATAAAATAATTGTAAGAAAGGGATAGGGGTGTGACTTGGAGATAGAATACCCATAGGTTCAATCCCTGGTACAAGGGGAAAAAAAAAGATATCTACAGACAAATTAAAGATGAGAAACTTCACCTCTGGTAGATCTTCACTACAAAAAATGGTAAAAGAAAATCATCAAATAGAAAGAAATCAAAGATAAAACCATGAAAATACAAGAAAGAATAATACTGGAATGGGTAATACACATAAATATAGCTGCAATTTAAAACAATAAGTGATCAGCAAAGTTAAACTATAAGTAAGAGGTAAATCATAACGACAGATGAAAAGCAGAAAAAAGAAGACATAAGCTATAAGAGGTTTCTTGCATTGTTCTGGTAGTAATAAACCTGGTAGACCTTAATATATCAAGGATTCAAGACATAATCTCTACAGTAACTACTAGAAGATGAAGACTTTGTAACCAAGATACTAATGGAAAAGTAGGAAAATTCTTGATTATTCAAAAACAATAAAAAGGAATATGAAATACATTAAGAGACATCGCAAATAGACTACAAACAACAAATTAACAAACTCAAATAATACATTAGAAAACGAATAGAAAGGTGACAAACTCAGAAATACATATGAGTAAATACATTAATTAGACATAGTCCTTAAATCTTGCATATAATAACTAAATAATCTACATAGTTTAGGAGATAAGAGGTGATCAAATTAGATATCAAGAAAGCAAAACCTGTGATATTTACAGGGGAGAAACAAAAAAGGAAGTAAAAAGGTAGAAAAAGAGGTATTATGCAAACACTAAGCGAAAGAAAGGCAGTGATTTTTTTATTAGAAAATATGAATACTCATGTAAGAAGTATTACTACTAGAAATAAAGGATATTTAATAATTATAAAAGGATTAGCCAATATAATGATTTAACAATTCTAAATATGAATATAACAGGTTTTAAAGTACATAAATCAAAAACTGGCCCAAGAAAAAAGTCTGAATAAAGAAATCATAATTCAAAGGCTTTCTAAAAAACAAAACAAAACACTCAGTCTAGTGAGACTCACTGGTGAATTCTACTAATCATGTAGGAAAAAATAAAATCAATAGACATCTTGCATAAATTCTTCCAGAGAATGAAAAATGGCAATACTTTGCTAGTATTTTTTTTTCTTTTTTTCTTTTTCACTAGTAGTTTTATAAGGCATATTCCTGATACCAAAACAGGCAATGTTATTAGTGGAATGAAAAAATAAAGGTCAATACCTCTCATGAACTTAGATGCAAAATATTAGCAAACCAAATTCAGTTATACAAAAAGGATAAGACATCATGAACAAGTACTGTTTATTTCAAGAAACCAAACTAGAAATACAAAGAAAGATTACTAAACACCTACATAAAGTATAAATGGTAGCCGGGCGTGGTGGCGCATGCTTGTAATCCCAGCATTCGGGAGGCTGAGACCAGAGGATCCGGGTTCGCAGCTAGCCTCAGCTACCTAGTGAGGCACTCCGCAACTTAGTGAGACTCGGTTTCAAAATAAAGAATAAAAAATAGGGCTGGGGGTGTAGCTCGGAAGTAGAATGCCCCTGAGTTCAATCCCCAGTACTGCAAAAAAAAAAAAAAAGTATAAATGGTAAAATACTGAAGAGTTTCCACCTGAGTTCTGGAGTAAGACGCTCATCATTTCTATTCAGTAGCATATTCTAGTAAGTGCAGTAAAGCAAGAAAAAAGATTAAAAGACTGCAAAGAAACCAGTCATTATAATTAATGTTATGTATACAGAAAATCCAACATAGCCGGGCGTGGTGGCGCATGCTTGTAATCCCAGCATTCGGGAGGCTGAGACCAGAGGATCCGGGTTCGCGGCCAGCCTCAGCTACCTAGTGAGGCACTCCGCAACTTAGTGAGACTCGGTTTCAAAATAAAGAATAAAAAATAGGACTGGCGGTGTAGCTCAGAGGTAGAATGCCCCTGAGTTCAATCCCCAGTACCGCAAAAAAAAAAAAAAAAAAGAAAATCCAACATAATCTATAAACAAATAGGATTATAAACTGAATTTAACAAGGCTGCTAGATAAAAGGTTAACACCTGTCCCATATTTTTCTGTATACTAGCTAAAAACATTAAAGCCAAAATTTTAGGTTATATTAATACTATTTTTAAAAGCTAGCAAACATGAATAAATCTTTACAACTAGCTCAAGATCTTTGCAGAAAAAACTACAAAATTTTGCTGAGAGAAATCAAAGTCTCCAATAAATTAAAGTTTGGGAGAGTCAATCAAAATGTCAATTTACCCCCAATTTAACTTGTGCTTCAATGAAATCTTTACTAAAATCTTGGCAAGTATGTGGAAATGAACAAATTATTCTAAAATTTATATGTAAATGCAGAACTCAGAATAGCCAAGATAATCTTTAAAAAGAAAAGTCGGAAGACTCACATTAACAGATTTCAAGACATATCATAAAATTACGGTAATTAAAACAGTGAGAAACTAGTGTGAACAGACAACAGACCAACTAAAGAGAACAGAAAAAAATAGATCTACACTTAGTGACCTGATTTATAACAAAGGTGATATTAATCTAGACATAATAAAATCTTTTTAACAAATGGATATTCATAAAGAAAAATGAATTGACTTGATGTCCACCTCATACCTTATACAACAACCAAATTTGATAAAATCAAATCAGATATTACAAATCAAAACAGACTAAAACCTTTAGAAGACAACACAGATCTCTGCCAAAGAGACCAAAGCACTTTGGGTTCCATTAATTATGACCTTATGTTCATCAAAGACCTATCAGAGAGTGAAATGGTAAGGCAAACTTGAAGAAGACATTCTCAATACACAATCTTGAAGAAGATGAATGCATAAGACATCAAGAATTTCTATTTGACAGAAAGACAGACAACCAAATATACAACTAAAAAAGACAAGCCGGGCGTGGTGGCGCACGCTTGTAATCCCAGCATTCAGGAGGCTGAGACTGGAGGATCCGGGTTCACGGCCAGCCTCAGCTACCTAGTGAGGCACTCCGCAACTTAGTGAGACCCTGTTTCAAAATAAAGAATAAAAAATAGGGCTGGGGGTATAGCTCAGAGGTAGAATGCCCCTGAGTTCAATCCCCAGTACCGAGGGGAAAAAAAAAAAAAAAAAAATTAAAAAAGACAGGATAACCAAATTGAAAGCAAGCAAAGGAAAAGTGATTAACATCATCATTTACCATGGAAATGTAAACTAAAACCAAAATAAGAATTCAGAATGTCGTACAACTGTACCAGAAAGGCCATAATTGAAGACTGAACACAGCAAATGGGAGATGAAACTCTTGAGACATTGTACTGTAGGTCAGTACTGTAGGTCACTCCAAGCACTTGGAAAACTACTTAACAGTATCTACAAAAGCTAAACAAGTCTATGTACCAGCAATTCCAGTTCTTCTTATAGCTATGAGAAATGAGTGCATAGGTCCACCATAGGTACGTACAAAAATGTTCAGGGAAACTTCATTCAAAATAGCCCAAAACTGAAAATAAAACAAAATCAACAGAATAAAGTATCATCTGACCATAAGATGAGATACTACACAGCAATAAAAAAAATAAAAAATGTCAATGTGGGTGAATCTTACAGATGATAATGAAAGAAAAGAACAATTACTGTACACTCCCAACATGGTAGTCACAAAATGAATAAACTAATCTATAGCGAGAAAAGTAGCCAGGCATGTTGGTGCATGCCTGTAATCCTAGAACTTGGAAGGCTGAGACAGGAGGACTGCAGATTCAAGGACAGCCTCAGCAAGTAGTGAGACTTTCAGCAACCTAGGGAGACTATGCTTCAAAATAATAATTAAAAAATAGGGATGGGGGTGTGGTTCAGAGGTCGATGACCCTGGTTTCAATCCCTGATACCAAAAAATTAATTAATTAATAATTTAAAAAGTAAAAAGTCAGAATGTTTACTACTGTTGAGATATAATGGAATTTACTGGTATGCTGAAAATGTTCTAAGTCTTCTTACTTCCTGTGTATGTACATAAAAAATTATCAACCTTTACATTAAAAATTTGTACACTTTATAGCAGGTATGCTAAAATGCAATGTAAATTTTTTTAAAACAAATCATAAAAAAACCAAGGAAAATTACCTAGCTATTAAATAGTCCACTTTCAACTTTAGCACCTTCTGCAGAATACTGGAGTCTTGGATAAGATATCGAAGTGCCCGTAGCCCTGCTGCTCGCACTTCTTTTGCTTCATTTAATAAAGCTAAGCGCAAACTGTATGAAACAAAAAAGTTTTGTTGCATGAGTTTCAAATACACATAAAATTGTGATATAGGCTAAAAAGTATCCCCTATCCAAAATGTTTGGGATGAAAAGTGTTTCAGATTTTGCAGTTTTTCAGATTTTGGAATATTGCATAGACCACTCCAAGTGAGCATCCTAAATCTGGAAATTCAAAATCCAAAGCTTTTTGAACACCAATACTAAGAAAGTTTCAAATTTTGGAGCATATTAAATTTCAGACTTTTGGATTAAGCATGCTCAATATATATCAAATTCTGACTCAGCTGCAACATGTGAAACTTTTAGTTATGCATGATTAATTCTATCTAACTGCATTTTATATAGGTAAGACCCACTCACTTCAAATAATAGAATTTCACTTAATGGTTGTATTGTTTTAAATCTATGCTTCCTTGGTACATTCTTACCAATCAAGCAAATGTTACTAAATTTTATTGTATCTTCTATAGTCTATATAAAAAATGAGAAATTAAGTACATCTTTTTCAAGTGATATCAAATATACCACTACAATCTATTCCCCTTTATCTGCCTCAATCCAAGCTTCCTAAATAATCATTTGTTCAAATCAACAATAAAATTATTTTGTAACAACAGCAAGCACAGATCATTTCTGGAAATTTCAGATTTAATTTAGAAGTTTGATAGAAGTCTAGGTAATTTTGAACATTAGCTTTGGTTGTTCATATTTGGTAATTACAATATACCAACTAAGACTTATATGATGATAAATTACTGAAGATCCTGAAGTTTTCTAATGTTTAAGCAACTGTTTCTACAAAATCAAAACTGAGGTGATATATTATCCTATTTCTAATTTTAAGCTACTGAAATTGAAATGATTGAAATTTGGACAGGATAACGCGAGAAAATACACTGCACTTACCAAATTATGATATCTTCATGGTTAAAGCCCAATTTTTCTTCACTGTGGCCAATATCACAGAGAAGCTGTTAGAAAAATAATATACATGAGTGGTGAACTTACATATTTACATGCATTATATTTTTTAGGCTGGAAAACATTTTTCCTTAATAAAACTAGTAAAAATATATGATTTTACTATTTAAAATATACAGCTTTATTTTCATCATCTTACTATTTTTATTTGACCTACCTACCATGTTTAGATTTCAACCCTCCTTTCCTATTGATAATTTTCCATTACTTCCATTTTTCTCCTTCAATAATTTTACTGTTTTAAGAACTAGTTTTAGTGGTTGCCATGAAGTTTATGGGAACCACTGTTAATAGTTAAGGAGAAATGAATTTTACAGTATTTTAATTTCTTTTACTCTCCTCACATTCTACTTATCATTTTTTCTCCATAAGTTACATAAAATATGCTGTTTTATTTTTTTACAGTTAGTATTAAGTCAATATAAATTTATACTTATTCACATATTTATCCTTTCATAATCCTTATTTTTTCTTCATTTTGGTGGTTCCTTACTGTGAAAGTCTCCCTTCTAACTCAAAAAGACAAAGAACAAAAATAGTTTGCTATTGCTGCTGACATATTTTGCTGGTTGCTAGTTACAATTCTCTTGGTTTTTGTTTGTCTGGAAATGATTTATTTTTAATTTTCATTTTTGAAGGATATCTTCCTGGATATATAGAATTTTGGATTATCTGCTATTTTCTTCCAACAGTTTCAAGCTACTCTTTTTGTTGAGAAATCAGATTCCTGACATTATCTTTCACTAGAGAGGATTCAACCATTTCTCTTAGTTGACTTCTGGTTTTCCTTGCCCCCTCTATGTCCAAACCAGACAAGGAATATCCCCCAGAAATGTTCAGAAGTGAAGTAACTGAATCAGGGCTCTAACCTCATCAGTGGATAAATCCATTGATGAACTAATAATTTGAATGGACTTACTGGATGGGAGCCATATAGGCAGGCAAGGTGTGTTTTCAAAATTGACTTTAAAAGCTACATCAAACTACCTTAAGTTATATACTGGGACTAAATGAAATGGATTAAAGTGTAGGCAAATCATTTAGTTAATATTGTAGATGTAGAAGGATCTCCAATGTACTATTATTCTTCTGCAGTATGAAGCTGTATCATAACCAAACAGAAAAAACAGTCAAAGATACTACAGCTAAGAATATAAGTTCAGTAGGGCATGGTAGTGCACACTCATGATCCCAGCACTTGGGAGGCTGAGACAGGAGGATCGCAGGTTTGAGAGCCTCAGCTACAAATAGGGCTGGGGGTGTAGCTTGGAGGTAGAATGCCCTAGGGCTCAACTCTCAGTACTACAAATAAATACATACATGCATACATATATACATACATACACAAACACAAGTTCACTATACTATTGATAGAATATTTCATTTACTCACCAACTTTTTCTTTAGAAGCAAAAAGCCCTCCCCTCCAAAAACATAAAGAACACAAACAAGAAAGAGGGGGAAAAAAAAGATGTTCCAAATAGAATAGGGCAGAGGATAGAAACAGGGTAACTGCTTTCAGGTATGGCTATATTGCAATTCTAAAATATAATGAACAAAATAACCTCAGACTTTTAAAAGAATGTGAATTTTTTTCTCTTATTTTTATTGTTTTGATGTGCAATGTTGCAAGTACTTAAAATCTGGAAAAGATGAGGATTTTTAATTTATACATATGTACAGACTTAAACACTAATACGATTTTCTAAGTTTTAAGACAGAAGAAAAATTTCTATACCTGTAAAAAATGTATTCTCAGAAGTTAATGTGATAGTCATGCAACAAACATGATAGTATATAGGCCCTGCATGTAGTTTGCTAAGGATTCCATAATAAATACACAGACTGGGTAGCTTAATCAACAGAAATTTACTTTCCCATGATTCTGGAGGCCAGAAGTCGAAGTTCGAGCTCTAAGCAGGGTACTTTCTTTCAAAGGAGTCTCTCTCTCTGATTAGTAGAGGGCTACTTTTTGTATCTTCACATGGTCTTTCCTCTGTGTCCTAATCTTCTCATATAATCTTCTTGTAAGGACACAATAGTCATCCAGTCATACTGATTAAGCTCACCCAGATTTCCTCATCTTTCCTTAATTATTTTTGAAAGGCCCAATCTCTAAATATAGTTACATATTCTGAGGTAATAGAAGTTAGGACCTCAAGTACTTTAGAATACACAGTACTCCATTCTCACCTGGCAAATTAACAAAGATGCTTATAATGGAAAAGGTTCAGACAAAGTGAGAAAAGACTTCTGAGTACCCAGAAGAATAGGTAAAGAAAGAAACACAAGGAATTTACTGGAGAAATGAAATGGATAAATATATATAGCATACATTCATGCTTCCAAAAACCTACATCAAATAAAAAACAAAAAATTCCACTTAGAATAAAACTTACCACAATGTCAAAAAATTAGGGCAGGGGTACTAAGGATTCAACCCAGGGGCCTTCTACCTTTGTGAGTATACCCTCAGCCCTTTCTCAATTTTTATTTTGAAACAGAGTTTCACTAAGTTGCTGCATGCTCTGCTAAATTGTTGAGGTTGGCCTTGAACCTGAAAATCCTCCTGTGTCACCCTTCCAAGCATTGGAATTACAAGTGTGCACCTTCATGCCCTGCTTTTCTTTGTGTGGGTTTTGGGGGATTGAACTCAGGGGCCCCTACCACTAAACTATGCTCCCAGCCTTTTCTTATTTTGAAACAGGTCTCACTAAATTGTTGAGACTAGCCTTGAACTTGTAATTCTCCTGTCTCATGCTGCCAAGTACTGGGATTACAGGTACATGTCACTGTTATTGGTGAAGAAATTGAAAAAGATACATTGCTGATGGAATTATAAACCAAAAATGCTTTGTAAGATACATTGGAAAACTGCATCAGTGTCAGAATCTACTTTTGTAGATTTTTATTACTGAAATGGTCTAAAATACAGAAATAGCAAGTTCAAGTCCAAGATGCTTATGCCCTTACTTACAAATAAATAACTGGAAATTAATGTCCATAACAGAAGACATATAAACAGCTATTAATATTATATAATTTATAATCATAAGAGAAAACATGCATAATGCACTGCTGAGTGGGAAAAACATTTTTTAAAAATACATTTTGAAGACTTTTAAAAAAAAGTCTACACATAAAAATTTTTATCAAAAAATGTTAACAACGAAAAGCAAAGTGAAATCACAGATGCTATAACTTGGACCTTGCATGTTGCCCAAAGGCCCCAAAGGTTTGGTCCCCAGCATGAGCCTACTGGGAGGTGACAGAACCTTTAGAAGGGAGGACCTATTGAGAGGTCCTTAAGGGTGTGCCCTCCAGGGAGACTGTGGGACACTTCCTCATTCTCTTTTGCTTCCTGGCTCATAATTTGACTGGCTTATCCATCACATGCTCCCATAATCACGTGCAGACTTGCCAAAGGTCAAAAAATGGGGCAAACTGATTCTGGCCTAGAACCTCCAATACTGTTAGCCAAAATAAACCTTTCCACTTCATAAGAAATTATCTCAGGCATTTTGTTACAGTGGTGGGAAACTAACAACAATGGGTAGTTTATTTCTTCTCTGTACTTTCCTGAATGTTCACAATAAGCATGTATTACTACACAATCTAGGGAAAGTTATATAGTTATATATACATGGTATTTATAATAATAGCATAAGTAACATTTGTTGATTGTTAATTTTCTCAACCTTTTTTTAATCTTCTCAACCTTAGAAGGTAGTCTTTTTGTAATCAAGACAACTGAGTCTTGGAGACATTAATATAACTTCCTAAGTCCATAAAGCTAATTAGGTAGTAAAATCAGGTATCATCAGGAATCAGAACAAACCAGTCTCAGCCCAGAGCCCACTGTGAAAAATACTACTACAAATTTTTATTGAAATTCTTTGTACAGGGGATAGGGAAAGCAAACAAACACGATAGCAAAAGTAAACAAAACCGATTGAACATTACTATTTTAATCTCAAAAGTGGTATGAATCAAGAGTCCAGAAAAATATTCATTCATTCATATTCTGTCTCTCTCGCTATATATATATATATATATATATATATATATTATTATCTCCAGTATAACTAAAACATCACATAAAAATTCCCATTTCAAAGAATTAAAACACACTGAAAAAGCTATACTTTAGTACTAAAAACAATTTAGTATTTATTTGAAGTTCCCCAGGCATTTCAGATACTGGTATTCCATTACTGTCACTGTAGAGAAGAAATACTACATTCTCAGCTCTGTTTATTTTTATTTTGAGACTGTAACTGGCTAAGTTGCTGGGGCTAGCTTCCAACGTACCTATCTTCCTACTTCAGCCTCCCAAGTAGCAGAAATATAGGCATGCACACCTCATCTGGCTAAAACTTGTACACATTCTAACACATAATCTTTTTGTGTGTGTGTATGATACTGGGGATTGAGCCCAGGGACATTCTACCTCTGAGCCAGATTCTCATCACTATTTTATTCTTTATTTTGAAACAGGGTCCCACTAACTTGCTGAAGGCCTCAATAAGTTGAAGAGAATGAACACAAGACTGTGATCCTCCTGTTTCAGCATCCCAATCTAACACATAATCTTTTTTTTATACTTTTATGTTTTTTAATTGGTGCATTATAATCATATATCTTTGTTAAGTACAAGCTGGTAAAGGCATACATGCACACATTTCTCATTTAACCCTTCCCCAATTCCCACCCCACTCCCTCGCTCCCTCGCCTTCCCTCCTTCTCAGGTTCACAATGGAATTTTACTCAGCCATAAATAAGAACAAAATCATGTCATTTGCAGGGAAATGGATGGAACTGGAAAACATTATGTTAAGTGGGATTAGTCAGTCACAAAAAGTAAAAAATGGTATGTTCTCCCTAATAGGTGGATGCTAGGGAGAAAATGGGGCATAAGAGGGACTCCAGATGAAGGAGAAACCTTAGATGAGCAAAGAAATTGACTTAATTGAAGGTGCACATGATGTACTTTCACAAACATATCAAAGTCAATTTCTAACACATAATCTTAATAGAAAAACGCTGCTTAAAATTTGTTTATACCAACATAAAATCTTGTACTTTTAAAATGAAAAAATTTACATTTTTAATACTATGATTTATACATATCAACTCAATTTCTAAAAAATCAATGTCTATTCTTCTATTGTAGTAATAATGTATGTTAATAAAATGCTTTGAAATTCTAGAAATAAAGTATACAAAAGTCTCTTACATTATCTTTTTTACACTTGCCACTCCTGCAGAACACTATACTTTGAGAAAAATATAATAATTTTCAAACTATCCACCTTCTCATACCACAAAAGCATATGATAGCTTATCAGTTAACACTTGCTGGCGTTAGCAGTTATGATGAAAAGGTTAAAATATTTTTCAAAGTTATTGTGATCCCTAATGAACATATACAATTTTGAAAATTTCAGAAGAGTATCATTTTCTATCTAATGTTAATGCACTTCAAAGGCTAGAAAGGTTTCAAAGAAAAATATTCAGTTAGATAAGAACTAAAAAAATCATTAAGTAACAACTAAAAAGATAAATTATGGCAGAAACACAGAATATTTGTCAGAATATAACTACTTTCCAAGGATAGTAAAAGATATTAGGGCCATGCTTTCAACAGTAATTAAATGCTTTAAAGTTATTTCCAAGATTATAAGAGAGCCTTAATCGGTCTTAAATGAAAACGTTCATTTTAAATTAGAACTATCCCAAGCAGAAACTAAATTTTTGAAGTGCAAATAAATTCATATATATCAGGAAGAAGAAGTTAGGGAAACTGTACAAATCTCATTTTAAAATGGGGTAAAAAGACAGGTATAGAGAGCCACAGTATAGTACTGGCCAACATGTGCAAGGCCCTAGGTTTAATCTCCAACCCTACAAAGAAATAAAATAAAATAGGGTACAGGTTTTAACAACGTTACTAATTCACTTAGCCTATAAAAATCCATGCTCATCATCAGTGAATCAATCTACTTTTGTTATAATTAATCTATATGATGATCTTACACAAATAATAAAAGATTACGAACAGGTTATCAATTATATTATATTCTGAAAAAGTTAAAATAGAATTGTCAATCATTTCTAGGTAATAAAATTTGTTCTGTGATGCTTATAAAAATGACCAACTTTTAAAAAGTATAATAATAAGCTAGAACTGGGTAGTAGCTAATGGTATGTCCATTTTGTTCATATTGCTTTGAAGGTGAAATGAAGTTTCCCCAAATAAATCAACAGAGACTAACCCAAAGATGATATCACACATATTAGAATTTCAAGGCATGGTTTTTTAGAAGGCAATTTAGACACACACACAAAATCAGCTACAAAAAACTAGACTGATATGTACAGAAAAGGAAAGCATTCTATATAGTATATTGGGATGTAGAAAAAAGCAAACTACAAATCAATACACATATACATATATAGCACATTCTCATCTAAAAAAATCCCTTCGTGTATACATAACAGTAAACAGTAAATAAACTGACATTACATTAAACACTTCATTTTGTTTAGTTCATTCAGTTTTGTTTTTTTTTTTTTTTTTTTTTTTGCGGTACTGGGGATTGAACTCAGGGGCATTCTACCTCCGAGCTATACTCCCAGCCCTATTTTTTTATTCTTTATTTTGAAACCGAGTCTCACTAAGTTGCGGAGTGCCTCACTAGGTAGCTGAGGTTGGCCGCGAACCCGGATCCTCCGGTCTCAGCCTCCCTAATGCTGGGATTACAAGCGTGTGCCACCACGCCCGGCTACTTCATTCAGTTTTGACAACTCAACAAAATACACACCATATCCCTATTTATAAGTAGAAAAGAACCTTCTAGCAGTTACCTCTAGAAAACAGTATTTTGGGGAGTGGCAAGGAAGTGGGAATGCAGTGTGAGGTAGGACTTTCACTTTTTACTATAAATTCTTTTGTACCACTTTTTTACATTTAGCATATTCTAAACTTAAACTTAAAAACCTGAGCAAAACAAAGACTCCTTCTGAGCTTTTAATATAGGAAAAGAGAACTTTTTATAATATAAAAAGAAATGGAACATTTTCATATTTAAAAATTAGGTCTTTATACATTATGAGCATGTTGTCAGTTTTAAAAATAGAATACTAAGATTATACTCATCAGCAGTCTGCTATACACATTACTTTATCTAGTGAAATGATGTCAGAAGGCAAGCATGGTGTGTGACAATCACATGGCTAAAGGATCACATCACTAACTCTCTCTCTTCATACCTTAAAAGGAGGTTTAGGAGATGAAGTTCCCCCTATACAACATTTTAATACCACTGGTCTACTGAGTTAACAATCCAAAGAGCTAGGCTTACACGTAATAACAAAACTAATGCTAGTGAAAACAGAAGCTCATATTTAAAATGCAAAATGTTCTCAATTTAATATAATACAATTAAATACCTATTTTGTGATGGGCTTTGGAATAGAAAAAAATCTGAGAGTAGAAAAGTATAGTATATTTTTTTGTTTTTGAGAACTAAGTTTAAAGGGACAGTAACCCACAACAAATAGTAAGAGGTATATTATATTACAATTAAATTCAACAGGAGTTTTTTTTGTGCTAGGCATATGAATAAATTTTATAATACAAACCTACAGACATTTATTTATAGCAGTTGTTCTTAGCAAGGGGCAATTCTGTCCCCCAGGGATGTGAAAATGCCTGGAGACACTTTTGTTTACCACAACAACTGGTATTGGTGGGGGCAGGAGGGAGGCAACTACTAGCATATAGTGGGTCAAGGCCAGGCACATTACTAAGCATGCTAATGACTGCAAAGGCAGCCTCCTCAAACATAATTATCTGGCACAATATATTAATGGTGCTGACACTAAAGAACCTTGATTTACAGTAATAGTTCATCAATCTATAACTGAAACTATTAAGCAGATTTATCTTTTTAGTCAGCTGAATACCAAGAAAAGTTGCAAAAAGTACAAAACACAACAAAAAGCAAAACAGGTTGAAATGCACTATTACAGAGCATATTTTGTGCTAGGCACTATAGAGGCCTTGACTCAAAAGGCTGCAATATTACCTCCAAGTAAAGAAATCTACCCATGGGTTGCCTTACTAGTCAGTCTGAGTTGGGCTGTTAGTCTCCAATTATTTGATTTAATGCTCATGCTTTCCCATTACATCATTAAATAGACAAAATAAATTGAATCAAGTATTAAGCTCATGGATTTTATTAATGTGATAGCACCTCAGACCTCAAATCAGAGTTTAGTCTCTCTTAGTAAAGATAAATTCTAGTAAGTTTGGCCATCTGTTTTTTAAGCTCATTCGTGATTTAAGATAGCAAATAAAAAAGCTGTTCATCAAGAACAAAGAAAAATACAAAAAAAAAAAGTTTTTAAAAAGATATAGTAAAATCATACAAAACACACAAAAGTCTAAGGCCTTCATTATAAAAATTACTACATACTTTACAGTGGTACAGGAGTTGGGGATATAACATTGTAGAGTGCTTGCCTAGCATGGGCAAGGCCCTGGGTTCAATCTCCAGAACCACAAGCAAACAAACACAGTGGAACAATGCGGGGAAGGAAAGAAAAAGGAAACTGAGAAAGGAAGAAAGAATCTGGGAAAAAAGGAGAACGAGGAGGGGTAAAAAAAGGGGAAAGAGGGTGGGCCGTGGTGGCACATGCCTGTAATTACAGTACTTGGGAGGCAAAGACAGGAGAATCACAGGTTTGAAGCCAGTCTCAGCAATTTAGGGAGAACTTGTTTCAAAGTAAAAGTAAAACAGGCCTGGGGGTCTAGATCAGAGATAGAACACCCCTGAATTCAATCCCTGGTACCAAAAAAGAAAAGATGAAAGAGGAAATGAAGGGAAGGAAGAGAGGAAAGCAGTAAAGATACAGAAAGAGAAGGCCAGGTACTGTGTCACATACCTATAATCCTAGCTATTCGGGAGGATAGGAAGTTTGATGCCAGCCTAAGCAGCTTAGCAAAACCCTGTATCAAAATAAAAATTAAATGGGCTGGGAATGTAGCTAGGTGGTAAAGTACCCTTTGAACTTTAATTCTCAGAACTAGGAGGAAAAGAAAACGACTACACTGTGGACTTAGTGGTTTTCTTTAATTCTTTTCTGACTCTACCTTATTTTCTATAATGAACATATATTTCTATTATACAAATATAATTTTGAATTTAAAAACACATGACATCCAGGCATGGTGAGTCACACCTATAGTCCCAGCTACTCAGGAGCCTGAGGTACTTGAGTTCAGAAGCTCAACACCAACTTAGGCAATACAGCAAGACTCAGTTTCTTTTTCTTTTTTCTTTTTTTTTTTTTTTTTGTGGTACTGGGGATGGAACCTGAGGGCATTCTACCTCTGAGCTACAGCCCCAGCCCTATTTTTTATTCTTTTATTTTGAAACAAGGTCTCACTTAAGTTGCGGAGGGCCTCACTAAGCAGCTGAGGCTGGCCTTGAACTCGGATCCTCCAGTTTCAGCCTCCCAAATGCTGGGATTACAAGCGTGTGCCACCACGCTCGGCTAAGACTCAGTTTTAAAAAAACAAAAGCAAAAACAAAAACCATGCCAAGTGTGGTGGCACATGCTTATAATCCCAGTACTTGGGAGGCTGAGACAGGAGGGTTGCAGGTTCCCAGCCAGCTCAGCAACTTAGTGAGGCCCTCTGCAACTTAGTAAGACCCTGTTTCAAAATAAAGGAATAAAATCGGGCTGGGGATGTAGCTCACAGGTAGAATGTCCCTAAGTTGCATCCCCACTACCAAACAAAACAAAACAACACACACACACACACACACACACACAGCACATAGAGAAGAAACAAAATTTTCACTCACATTGAGTTAACATGTAAGAACTTTTCAACAGGATGGTAAGGAACACAGAATTTTAGATAGTAAAAACAATTCAAGTTACTTACCTTAGTAAAGTTATTCAGATGGCCTAACTTTCTCATATTTGAGACTCCTTGTAATTTGGCCACATTTTGGAGAATCTCTCTTAAGTTATCAGAAGGTTCTAGAAGAAAAGACAAGACAATTTAACATAATTTTAAGAATATTTCTCCCAAAATATATATGAAACATGCAGTATTAAAACTTTACAATGTTGGCTCTAATTTCATTCATTTGGTTGACTTCAAAGACTGCATGGATAACATTAATTACCTTTACATTTCTACTCATGTATCGCCTGGAATTATGTAACTACAAAATCATAAATCTCAGTACAGTACTTCTTGCTACTATGTGGAAGTGCTAATGTGTAGCAACAGCGACCAAATACACTGTTCTGTATACACCAAAAAAGTGGATAAAACACTGAAGTATAGCCTTCAAGACATTGCATCACACAGTAAAGAATATCCCTGAAAAATATGTCCTATGATTGTATAAGCTAACTGTCTTAAGAGGTTCCAAGCCTGGGTGCTGGGATGAAAACCCTAGTCAAACTGAGTTGGAGAGACAGAGGTAAGAGTCTAAGAAGACTAAGAAAGACTAGAGAAGAGTACTGTTCAGAAAGAGCCCTGAAGATCTGGCAAGGTGTCCCTTGGATAGTCAGTAATGATTATTGCATGTGTGTGAGGAAATTACCCAAAACCAAGAAAAGAATAATCCAAAAGAATTAGAGGAAAGAATACTGTAAAATCACACAGGCCAAGAAACAGTAACTATTAGCCTGGTGGGTGGTACATGTCTGTAATCTCAGTACTCTGGAGGCTGAGACAGGAGAATTGCAAACTTGAGGTTAGTGTATGGTAATTGCAGAGACCCTGTTTCAAAATAAAGAGGGGTAACGGCACAGACTAGTGATAGAATACCCTTGGGTTCAATTCCCACTACAACAAAAAAGGAAAAGGAAAAAAGTTAAAAGAACTAGTAACTATTCGTTTAAGCCAAATTTCAAAGCCTTGTGAGGTGTTAAATAAGCATTCACAAAAGTTGTGACTCAGTAGTGGGGAAGAATTAGATATAGACTAAACATTTTTTGATCCCACCTAACAAATCTTAAAAGCAAGACTTGAAAGAATCAAATTGTTTTCAAACAACTAAATTATGTTTCAGCACAAAGCTCAAGAAATCTTTAAGCACAGAAAAAATTGTGAAGTACCTAACAAGACAAATTTTACAATATTCAAGCATCCAGCAGAAAATTACTAGGTATGTTAATAAGCCGGAAGTAGAATGAAAACCTATTACTGAGTGAGATAAGATCCCACTAAAAAGAATCATAAAGGGTCATGAATAGGTCACTGTTAGCATTTTCTAATACCTTTTGTTATTATATAAATTGAATTTGGAGATTGAGGGAGAAAAATTATAAGTAATCCAAAGATGTTAAATGATTTAACTATACTTGAGAAGTCTATAAAAATTTTATAACAAACCTTAATATAATTTAAGACCTATGGCAGTTTGTACAGGCAAGACTAAGGATGATTAAAGATAATATGCAACTCACCTAATAGAAATGTATAACCTAAACATTTTTACATCAATTTATCATAAGATTGTCAGGTACCAAAGAAAAAGTTTTACTACAGTCACAATATGGCTACTACTGCCTAATGCTCTCACAGAACTAATAGTTATGTTCCTCACAAAGGTTTGCACATTTCTAATTACTGTATTTTCTAGGCACAATCTTAATTGCAGAATTAAAAAAAAATCCACAATCTTGTTACAAAAATAAAATCTTATATATTAATTCATTCATATTCATAGAATACTAGTTGACTGCCTATTGTGATCAGATACTATTTTCGGTGCTGGGAATAAAGCAACTAGATAGATCCCTTTTGAATGTACTTCACATAAAAAGAGAGAGAAAAAAAAAAGAGAGAAAAAACTGACAATAACAACAACAAAAAAAACCCATGCACACAATTTAAAACTGACAAGTGTTAATAATCCAACAGTGGGTCAAGTGTTTGCCTGTTGAAGATGTTATCTTTCTCAATAAAATAGAAATGACTCAACCTTTCTATTTCCTTCCTCCCTTCACCTTACTTTCCTATATATAATTACCAAGAACCCCAACTTATGGAAGGATTTCAAGGTTTGTTTATAAGTAGTTGCTACAAGATATAACATGTTTCTCCTAAACACTATGTTATTTCCCAGACCAATTTAAAATGGCATTAGGGTCACTTAAAGACATTGGAATACTATCTAAACTCTGGTGCTACAATGTTGCTAAGGGAAATGCCAGGCTTATTCTTTATTTGCTAGATCAGGAATCAGCAAATGTTTTCTCTGAAGGGTCAGATAAAAAGCATTTAGACTTTGTGGATCCTAAGATCTACCAAGAAAGCAAGTGTAGAAAACACGAATGAATATAGCTATTAGTTGGGCTGCTATAAAAAAAAAAGTACTATAGAGTGGCTGTCTTATAAATAACCAAAGTTTATTTCTTATAGTTCTGGAAGCTGCAAATCTAAGATTATGGAATCAGCTTGGTCAAGTTCTGGTGAAGAAGCTCTTCCTGGGAGCAGCCTGTCAATTTTTCAACTGCTCATTCTACCTTCACATGGTGGGCAAAGAGAAAGAGAGAACTCTCTAGAGTCCCCTTTTAAAGGCATTACTCCCATTCACGAGGGTTCTACCCTCATGACCCGATTCCCTCCTAAAGGTTCAACATCCTAATATCAATCAATACTTGGAGTATTGTTCATTGCACTGTTTCAATAAAACTTAGCTCAAAAGCTGCAGTTTGCCTTCAGAAAGTGGTGAACAAGCTAAGATTAGAGAAACTTTTATATGAGGAATAGGGAGTATAGATAGGAGAGTAGCACAAAGAAATTTAAGAGATTTACTTGTCTTTATTTCTCCCTACTTGCACTTATATTTTCAATTTAGCTTCTACAAGCTAACTGCTGTGTGCAAAGCATAAAGCATAAACAAGATGACCTACTAGAATGACATTCTCTGAAGCTTTTAAGTTGCATGGCTACATGAAGGAAAAAGGGGGACTTTTTTTTTTTTTTTCCTTAGTGGGTAGCTTGCTTAAGATGGTCAACCATCAAATGCAAGGAAGCAAACTACAAAAGAACTATGAAAATTACTGGGGTTCTTTTCCTCTTATTGTGAAGCTTATAAATCCTGTGTGGCCCTGATGAATCTCTCTGGAGGGAGTGAAATAACTGCAGTCAACACTAAATATCCACAGACAATTTATGGAATGGTGGAGCTATTTCCAATTGACTTGAACCCTGTTTGATATCATGCCTGCCTTTCCAACCAGAGTAGATGCTGCCTACTCTGGTTGTGACACTGTACATTTGTTCTTTTATAACAGAGCAGTTAAAAATGTCATATTAAGCCGGGCGTGGTGGCGCACGCTTATAATCCCAGTACTTGGGAGGCTGAGACTGGAAGATCTGGGTTCACGGCCAGCCTCAGCTACTTTGTGAGGCCCTCTGCAACTTAGTGAGACTTTGTTTCAAAATAAAGAATAAAAAATAGTACTGGGGGTATAGCTCAGAGGTAGAATGCACCTGGGTTCAATCCCCAGTACCGAAAAAAAAAAAAAAGTCATATTAATCTCACATACTAATTACTAATACATGATTTAGAAAAACATAATGTAGGTTTTGAAGAAAAACCAAAATACCAGGAAATTTATTTTTTCTTTGCAGTAACCACTTTATTTTTTAAATATACTTTTATTGGTGCATCGTAATATACATGATAATGAGGTTCTGAGTGACAAACACACGCACACAGCACTTGGTGTGTTTCCCTCTGGATCCCACCCTGCTCCCTCCCCCTCTCTAAACATATTAAGACTGGTATTGATAACTTTGTATATGAACACAACATAATTTGAACTGTTTCCCCGTTTCCACTATTCTACTAACATCCTTCCTTTATCTAAAGTTTGTTTCCCAATTTCTCTCTAGCTTCCACATATGACAGAAAACACATGACCCTTCACTTTTAGTGATTGGCTAATTTCATTGATCATAATATTCTCTAGTTTCATCCATTTTCCTGCAAGCTACATAATTTTATTCTTCTACATGGCTGAGTAAAATCTCATTGTAATCCATTCATTTGTTAACAGACACCTAGGCTGGTCTTTTATTTTCTTGTCATTATGTTGTCTTCTATTTTTGGAAGTAAGCACAATTAAAACCATAAATAATATTGAATAGTGATATAGTTAATTTCTTCTGAGTAGATAACATATGGCAATTCAAGGATTCTTGGGGAAAAAAGGATATAAACCAAAATATTTTCAAAGAAGTTAATTCCAGGTGGTTAAAAAAAAATTAAGTTTTATTTTCATTCTTTAGATGGATTTTATTTTCCAACTTCTCTAAATGAGCATAAGAAACATATTTAAAATGAGTGACTTTGAAAAAAGAATTCAGACCACAACTGTGACTAGATTGAAATAACTGCACATGCATATTGCCACTATAAGTAAAAAGGGAAAAAGCAACTTAAAATAATTAAATATATAAATATATATATTATGGTATGTGCTACACATGAGTTATATTTTACATGGCCTTTATAAAGTTTTGTTGAGTATCAGGTATTAATACCACCATAAATTACGTATATTTTAAAGTTTATTTTCTAAAGTACTTCTGAATATAAAAGTAATTTTTGATTAAAAATTTGGAAAATAAGAAAAGCTGAATGAAGTATTAAAATTGCCTTGATACTTAATTTTAGGTGTCAACATGACTGGATTAAAGAATACCTAGAAACTGGTAAATATTTTGGGGTACAGATGTAAGAGTGTTTCCATAGGAGACTGGCATGCAACCCCGAGCAGAGTAAGTGGGAAAGATCTGCCCTTCAGTGTAGGCCAGCACCATCCAATTGTCCGGGCACTGGGGTAGAACAAAAAGAGGGAAGGTAAATTGATACCTCTCTCCCCCAAGCTGAGATACACTCTTCTACTCTAGGACATTAGAACATCAAGTTCTTCACCCTTTGAACTCCAGAACACATGCTGGTGTCAACCCCCATCTCATCCCTACTCCCACCTAGAGTGGCATCTCCAGCTTGCAAACAGCCTGTCATGGGACTTTTAGCCTTCATAATCATGCAATCCAATTCCCCTAATAAATCCCCTCTCATATATATCCTATTTGTTCCATTTCTCCGAAGAATCCCAGTATAATAACCAATAATTCAATCACCAAGAATTAACATTTTTGCATACTGACTTCTAAATCTTTTTCTAAATATATAAAATAATAGAAATTAGTCTTAACCACTCTAAAGTAACCTATCATGCTGGATTATCTACGCCTCCTCAGTAATCCTTCTGACTGATGTTCACATTATAAATCTACTCTATGTCCACAAACATCCCATTATAAATCTACTCTATAAACTCACAAGCTCAAGCTCCCACTGCTAAGCAGTACCCACACCAAGTCACTTATGTTTGTTTCTGTATCTACTTATGCCAATTGTATTTCTTATTGAAATCACATGAAATGACTATATATTACATAAGTTTTTAAAAAGTAACTGGTCTTAGATAAAACTAAGTTGAATTTTGGGAAAGACTTGACAAAAATGAGTTGTTAAAAGAAAATTGTTATAGAATTAAGGTGAGACAAATGAAAGACCGGGGTAAATTATTAAAACTGGAAATAATCCATAAACATTGCTTCACAAAATCTAACTTCGTCACATTTAAAATCCTAACTAAAATCATAAATCAATGAAGTATAGAAGACAGGTCATACGGAGCACCAACTAACAGACTCATACTCAGAGTCTTTCATAAAATTTCAAGAAATATATGAACACATACAAGTTTTAGCTCAAAAAATTCAAAATTTTAAATTTTCTATAGGCATATCATCCTTATTATTTTGAGTATTTTGGTTAATCTACCAATTATTAGTCTAGAATATGCCAGAAAAGAGGGCTTTTCCACACAGAAACAGTTTTGAAGCCTAATTTCTTCCTGTAATATATCTTTAAAAACCTGATGTCATTAAATGTATTTTTGTATAATTTTTATAGTGATGATTTGAAAGTTTTTTTTCAGAATTTAATGTTATATTTTTACCAAAGAAAAGTATTATATAAAACTGAAATACAATAAAATAAAATCACCTGGGCAAGATGTAAAAAGTAAAGTCACAAAAGAAAAAATGTATATATAGACAGTCCCTGACTTACGATGGATCAACTTACAACTTTTCAACTTTATGGTGGTGTCAAAAGCTACACACATTCAGAAAAACCATGCTTCAAATTTAAATATTTTCTTGAGCGAGCGTGTTATAGGCAATACAATGCTGGGCAGCAACAGTAAGCCACAGCTCCTCGTCAGCCACCCAAAGAGGCTAAACAATCCATACTCTATAATGCCATGTGTTACTAAGCTATGTTTGGTAGGTTAGGTGTATAAAATGCTGCCTCCCCCCCCCCCTTCCATGCTAGGGATCAAACTCAGAGTTTGCATATGCTAGGCAAGTACTCTACCACTGAGCAGCTTCATCCCCAGCCTTAAGTGCACTTCTATGCAGGTTATTTTCAACTCATGGCATTTTTATCAGGACATAACCCCACCATAAATCAAGGAACATACGTATTTGGTTTCACTAAAATGAAAGTATTAATCAAATACAATCCACAAAATGGTGGGATAAACTACTCACAATACATATATCTGACAAGACTTTGAAGAATATGTAAAGATCATCTATGAATCAACAATACAATGATACCCAGTTAAAAATAGGTAAAAGATTTGAATAGAAGATATGTAAATACAAAAGAAAACAGGTGTATGGAGAGTAAGTGTGATGAGAAAAGGTACCTAACATCAACAGGAAATTGTAAAATTAAAACCACAGAGGTACCATTACATACCTGTAAGAATGGTTATCATCAAAAAAGCTAACAGCCAATGTTCCAGAGGATACTAAGCAACTGAAACTCATATACTTAGTAGCCAATGAGAAGCAGGAAGAAAGTTTTAGAGAAGGGAATTAAAATATCCTTTATCTCATGTAGGGGTAGTGGTTACATGGTGTATGTAACCATCTAATGCATACTTAAATGTACATTTAAAATACACAGTGGGTGTAGTGGCACAAGCCTATATCTCAGTAGGTTCAAAGCCAGTTTTAGCAACTTTGCGAGGCTCTCAGCAACTTGGAAAGATATCTTGTCTGTTTCCAAATAAAAAATAAAAATCAACCTTGGGGTGTAGTTCAGAGGTAGAATGCCCCTGGGTTCAATGCTCAGCACTATATATATATATGAATGAATATATATACAAAAAAAAAAAAAAATATATATATATATATACATGAAACTCGAGGAGATGAAAATCTCTATTCTATGCAATATTCTTGTGTATCATCTTCAATATGTTAACAATGTGAAACAAAACTCACTGACACAAAAACTGTAATTACTAGTATATAGAGAGAGCCTACAATATTGTGCTAATCTTTTAACGTAAATAACTTCTTTTAAACTCCACATCAACTGTCAAGGTAGGACCCATTGTTACTGACCCCATGTTAACAAATAAGATTTAGAAATACTATTTCACTGGGTAAAGTCACAAAAATATAAGAAACAGCAATGAGATTTAAACCTGAGTAGCATGACTCAAAAGTCTACCCTTTATTCCTCAAGTTATAGTATACTATAGACTACTTCTATACTGCCTTTCATAAGAGAATGTACCTTCAGTGGTCATGCCGGTTTGTAATTACATTATTTATATGGTTGTTTGACATTTATCTCCTGCTTTAGTTTACCACTGTAATGTCATCTTAATACTTAAACAGCAAGGCATGGCTCGTGTCTGCTCATCAACCCAACTAATATTGAGACTAAGACAGAAGGATCACTTGAACCCAAGAGCTAAAGACCAACCTGGACAACATAGTAAGACCCATCTCAAAAACAAACAAATGCCTAAGAAGATAATTGGCAAACACTAAGTACTCAAAATATATTTGTTGAATAAATGAATTTACCATTCATAAATACATAAGAACTAAAATATATCAAACTATTTCTTGATCTGGTTTGTTTCACAAGTGTGACAATGTGTCAAGAGTCATTATGCAAAAACATTTACAGTATATTTACCTCTCTCAAGGGTTAGGGATATAGCTCTTTGGTAGAGGGCTTGCCTGGCATGTACAATATCCTGGGTTCAATCCCCAGCACCACAAAAATAAATTAATTAATTAATTGCCCCTCTCCAGGTACAGTTTGATAATTAGAAACAAGAATAAAAACATTTTATGTAATATTGTCAAATATAGTAAACCAGAATATGCTACTTTAAGTTGACTTTTTACAATCTGGTATCTACAAGGAAGTCTTCAGGTCAAAACTGTAACTATTAATATAAGAATTTACAATGGAAGCCAGGCGTGGCAGCACATGCTTGTAATCCCAGTATTTGGGAGGCTGAGACTGGAGAATCCAGGTTTGTGGCCAGCCTCAGCTACTTAGTGAGGCCCTCCACAATTTAGTGAGACCCTGTTTCAAAATAAAGGATAAAAATAGGACTGGGGGTATAGCTAAGAGGTAGAATGTCCCTGTGTTCAATTCCCAGTACTGAAAAAAAAAAAAAAAAATTTACAATGGAAATACTATCTTATAACTAGATATAAGATATAATGATACCTGTACTATAGACAAACATAAAAGAGAAGTAAATAAAAAAAGATTATGCTGCTTCAAGATACACCTTATTTTCAAAACTCTGATGACCAAAAAGATATATATTATGTTCCTAGGTTGCACAAGTTGGATAAAGTAATCCTCTAACCATCTCATCCTTGTCTACTTTTACATGGTAAGTAACTGGAGAATTTATAAAGACTTTCTGGCACAGATATAGATCCATTATCCAAGGAAATGGATATGAGTTGTTGAATGGGAAAAAAAAAATACCAAGTGTTTTCTTGTAGTTCACTTCTCTCCCTTCCTCAAAATAAAACTAGTATTAAGTATAGGAGCTTCTAATGCCTGTTAAAAGACAATCTGTAGTAGAGAACTGAACCAAATTCACAAGGCACTTTTACTCTATATACAAATATGAGCAAAGTATTCACAAAAGCCATTCTCCAGGCTATAGAAATGGTTGTCATTCAAGAAATCTTTGTAACGCGCTTGTTTTATTTTTCTGCAGGAAAAAAAAAAAAAAAAAAAAAAAAAACATGAAAAATGCAATCTGCAATTAGAGAGTAAAAATACCTAAAAGCAATTTTCCTTAAAGATTACAATTACTGCATGTTCTGCTACAATTGTTATGTCAATCTATTATATTTTACAAAGATACTTGTAAAATCATTAGGCTTCTACAGTCCTCTAATTAGGATCCTTCATTATAAGAGAAAAACTTTGTCTTTGAAACAATCCACTATTTAAATGAACCCAGTGGAAGAATAGAACAGCTGTGCCTAAAGGCTGAGACAATTAATTGTGATATACCCAGTCTATTAAAATTACTTGGAAGTTAGTTGTACATTTTGCATGTACACCTACTTTCATATTCCCATTGTTCTCTGTGAAACACAACCATAATCCAAACCACTTGTCTGACAAGTGTTTTCCAAGAATGTAGTTAAGAGTCTCCCTCTTAGAAGGGAGCAAAGGTATAAATAAATAAACCTGGTCACAGTATACTTGGAGTATGGGTTCAATAGCTAAAAAACTGTGCTGCTACCATGCTATTTTCTAATTTTTTCATTTGGACCACACTCCCACTCCTGGAACCCTGACAGTGGGGATAGAACCCATGAGTGCCCTATCACTGAGCTACATCCCCAGCCCAATTAATTAATTAATTAATTAATTAATTTGTTTGTTTGTTTTTGCAGTACCAGGGATTGATCTCAGGGGCATTCTACCTCCGGGCTACACACAGCCCTATTTTTATTCCTTTTTTGGAAACAGGGTCTAAGTTGTGGAAGGCCTCACTAAGTAGCTGAGGCTGGCTGCCCTGCAGTTGTCCTGTCTCAGCCTCCCAAATACTGGGATTACAAGCGTGCACCACCATGCCCTGCTGTCCCACCTCATTTTTTAAAAAAACTTCTTGACTTTTCTATTCCAGTAGTGGCCAGCAGTAGCCAAATCCATCTTCTCTCCTATAGCTTAGGTTCTATAGCAGCCCTTTCCACACCTACTCCCCACTGTTCCATGGGTTTTTCCTTTATAGGTCTATATTCCCTCCTTCTGTTCCACATCCTTAAACACTATAGTTCTGCCCTTTGTTCTCAGGTTTCTAGTCCCATCAACTCTAACAAATCTGGTTTAATCTATAGATGAACAATGCCTTACAACTTCAATTCTAAACTTAAACCTCAAAGTAACACATCTGATTCTATGTGTGGTACTATGGATTGAACCCAGGGGCTCTCTACCACTGAGCTAGGCCCCCTAACCCTATCTATCTATCTATCTATCTATCTATCTATCTATCTATCTATACAAAGTCTCACTAAATTGCCCAGGCTGGCCTCAAACTTGCAATCATCCTGGTCTCAGCTTCTCAAGTACTGAGATTGCAGCATATACACCACTGTTCCTGGCCAACACAGCTCAGTCTAAAATTATGTAGTCTATCTCAAATATAACATGTTTCATAATCAAATTACTTCATCTGAAAACAAACTTTCCAAAATTCCCTCTGTGGACAATCACTAAAGGAAATTTTGGCTCCGTGGAATCTACTCATTTCCAGAGAGTCACCAAGTATCACTGAGAATCTTGGTATATATACTTTAATAACCTCTTATATATACTACATCATCACAACAATATCCTGTTTTATATATTACTAAGTTTTGAATCAATGCTTTGTAGGAATCACAATATTTTATACCCCATTTATGTTTTATGGGTAAGTATAGCCATTAATATACATCAAAGAAGACATAGGACACTAAAAATTATCAGAACAAAAATAATGTTGGCTTATCTCAAATCCATGCATGAAAGGAAGCATGTTAAATTAAAACTTTTCATGAACCTTGATCAATGATGATGTTAGTCAGGCAAAAATACCATAATACAAACTTAATTTGTGTGGTATGAGTGTAGACAGGCTAATTCCAAATTTACTACTTGTTTTTCTTTCTTACATTTTACTTGAACATTTATAGTAACAGCATACCACAAACACCAAAATCTAAATTTATAAATGCTCTTCAAATTTAACCTATAAAGGAGGTCAGAATATGATATCCTAACTTTTATATTTATTTATACATTATGATAGTGCTTTTGAGACAGACTTGTTCTCTATACTTCTACTATAGGACCATAACCCTTCATCGGAAAATTTGGGGTTAAATGGCCTTAAGAGTTTTTTTGTTTTTTTAAATTTTAAAATGTATACGCCATAGATTTAGCATACTCAACCAAGATTAGAAGCAGCATTGCCTATTCACAAACTATAATCTTATTTTAGGTAAAACACATGACTAGACACATTGAGAGAGATCAGTAATAAGAATACAAATTCCTAGCCGAGTATGGTGGCACATGCCTGTAATCCCAGTAGTTGGGAGGCTAAGGCAGGAGGATCGCAGGTTCGAGGACAGCTTCAGCAAATAGTGAGACTCTCTTCAACCTAGGGAGACTTCATTTCAAATTTTTAAAAAATCATTATTGCAAGCCGGGCGTGGTGGCACACGCTTGTAACCCCAGTACTTGGGAGGCTAAGACAAGAGGATGGCAGGCTCACAGCCAGCGTCAACAAGTTAACAAGGCCCTCTGCAACTTAGTGAGACCCTATTTCAAAATAAAGAATAAAAAATAGGACTGGGGGTGTAGCTTGGAGATAAAATGCCCCTAGCTTCAATCCCCAGTACCACCAAAAAAAAAAAAAGTATATATATATATATATATATATATATATATATATATACACACACACACACACACACACATTATATATATTTATTTATTTATATATATTTTTATATATAATTGTAGTTTAAAAGTTGTATGTGATAAGACATTTTACTGTATGTTTTTACCAAATGAGCTATTTCACATCCCAAGGCAAGCATGAATAAAATTAGGTTAAATATGTAAAAAAAAAAAAAAAAAAAAAAATAGGGCTAGAGGCGTAGCTCAGAGGTAGAGGTCAATCCTTAGTACCACAAAACAAAACAAAAAAAAGAGTAAAATTCCAGTCAGGCTTTGCTACCAACTGAGATTAGGTTAGGTCAGGTTTTATTAGCTCAAGTTATTTATAGAAAAATGTTTCATTTTCAGAGTTTTTGGGTTTCTAAAGTTGTAAAGAGATTATGTGCCTATACAATTAATATTACCAAACTGAAAATCTTGCAATTTTTTTCCTACAGCACTATCATTGAAACTTATTTTTTCCATTGTCTTAAAAACACAAAATATACAGCAATACTGAAGTATAAAGTTAGATCTCCTTATATAAGTTGGGAAAAGTCTGACAAAAAATAAAACAGAAATTACTACTGTTTGTCAGCACAAAGAACTTACCCTTAATAAAGTTCTTCTCTACCAACTGAAAATTTAAAGCTTCCTCAGTTTAGTATTCAATTACTAATAGAAAGAAAGGCTTCTAGCCCTTCCTCACTACAAAATAATATCTGTAGACAATAAACATATTTACTACCTGGGAGCACTTTAGAAACACAGAATCTTGGGCCCTCCCAAGACACTACTGAACCTGATACTCTTTATTATAACAAGATTCAGGAGGTTCATTTATACATTCACACAGAAAAAAAAAAATTAACCAAGAGTTCCAATTGTTTATCCTTAAAAAATGTCTGCCTATAGCTGGGCATGGTGACACACATGCCTGTAATCCCAGAACTTGGGAGGCTGAGACAGGAGGATCGCAGGTTCGCAATCAGCCTCAGCAGCAGCCTCACTAGGCCTTGTTTCAAAATAAAATAGGGTTAGGAGTGTAGTTCAGAGGTAGAATGCCCCTGGATTCAATCCCCAATGCCACACACACACACACACACAGAGAGAGAGAGAGAGAGAGAGAGAGAGAGAGAGAGAGAGAGAGAGAGAGAGAGGGGGAGAGTCTGCCTATAAAGCGGTGTCCCTTTGCTGTCTTAGGGAACTTAAGTTAGGGGGAGAATTGCCTGGGAGTGGATCCCTGGGCCTAAATTGTTTCCTCAAACAATATGATTTATTGAACACTTGCTTTCCTTCTGTGAGTATGGAATTTTGTTACTTACTAGGCAGAGGCTACCTACTTGGTAAGCCCTTAATAAAAACCCTGGTATTTAGTATCTCAGATTCCCTGGTGGAAAACATTTCACCTGTTGTCACAACTCATTGCTGGAAGTAATTAACAAATAAGTTCTGTGTAACTCCATTGGAAACCTGTGCCTGGTTTCCCCCAAGACTTTGTCACATGCATCTTTTCTTTTTGCTGACTTTGTTTTGTATCTTTTTGTTGTAATCAATCCTCCTAGTGAATAATGTGGAGGAGGTTGGTCTCAGGGACCTCCAATACAACATTAAAGTTTCAGAAGCTATGTTCAATACAGCCCACATAGAATCCATTTTCAGAGTGTAAGAGCAGGACAGGAGCACTAAACTAAGCTTACTTGGAACAGCATAAACAAAGAATCCAGTATGCATGAAATCAAGACCTTAGGAAAGACTACATCCTAAGACAAAGGATTGAATACTCATCAAACAGAGACAGACAGTAAAGTAACTTGTAAACAATACAAAACACAAAAAAGAACCTATCCTGAAACTATAAAGCCAGTGTATGTGGTTTTGGAACACAGATGTACTCTTTTGCATAGTCCAAAAAAAAAAAAAAATCAAAGCAAGAATTTTCAACCAACAACCATCCCCTACAAACCTGCCCAACACAACCAGGTAACATCCTAAGCCCTAGTAACCTAACAAATAAAAGTGCACAACCAAAACCACAAACACACAGGAAACAGAACTGAAGCCATTATAAACAGAAACAATAAATAACAAAAAAGATGCAAAGACTTAAATATTAGGATCATCATAATACAATGAAGCAATAATTAGGTTTTATATATGCAAAAGCAAGGAAGTTGGCACATTTGCTCTATTAAAGGGCCACCACAAAGTAAGCATTTTAAGTTGTGAAGGCCAAGCAATCTCTATTTCAACTATCTAACTCCACAAGTGCAGTAGCATTAAAGCAGACATAGGCAATATTTACACAAATAAGCATAACCACATCTCAATACATTATTTACAAATACAGCAACAATGTGGATTTGCAAGCAGTAACTTGCAAGCCTTGGTTTAAAAAGAAAGAAAATAGAAAAGACAAGGTTCAAGAGAGCATTAAAAAAAAAAAAAAAGACTTTTAAAAGACCTAAGGAAAACTCAAAAAAATACTATAATTAAAATAACCCAATGGGAGGGATAAACAACATACGAGGCTAAAGGAAGAAATGATGAACTGATAAAACATATCTAAAGACATCTTACAGAACTTAGCCTCCCAGGAAAAAAGAAGATAAAACACACGAGAGAGTTTAAAAAGCAAGAAAGATAATGAGAATTTCTATCATATCTTTAATAGGAATTCCTAAAGGAGCTAACAAGAGAAAATGGAAGAGATGCAATACTCAAAAAAGCCTTGAGAATTTTCTGCAATTATTCAAAGACTTAAAATACTTAAAATCAGGATGACCAATGAATCCTAAAGCAGAACCATCTAAACACATTTTGTTCAGAATGTTTAAAACTAAAGCAAAAAAGAACTTGTTAGACAGAAAAGACAGATTACCAGCCGGGCGTGGTGGCGCACGCTTGTAATCCCAGCATTTGGGAGGCTGAGACCGGAGGATCCGGGTTCGCGGCCAGCCTCAGTTACTTAGTGAGGCACTCCGCAACTTAGTGAGACTCGGTTTCAAAATAAAGAATAAAAAATAGGGCTGGGGGTGTAGCTCAGAGGTAGAATGCCCCTGAGTTCAATCCCCGGTACCGCAAAAAAAAAACAAAAAAAAAAAAAAAAAAAAAAAAAAAAAAAAAAAAAAAAAAACAAAAAAAAAAAAAAAAGAAAAGACAGATTACCTAAGAGAAAAGCAACTGAATGGATAACTAACTTTTTAAATATCAAAAAAAATTAAGTGTGCTGACCTTGTACGAATCATGATTCAAAATATCTGTAAGAAAATCAGGAAAATTTGAAAATTGACTGAATATTAGATAACATAAAGAATTTACTGTTAATTTACTTAGTCGTGTTTAATGGTATTATTACTATATATTTTTAAAGTACTCGTCCATTAGAGATAGATACTGATGTATTTGCAATGAAATAATAAACTATTTGAGATGTGCTTAAAAATTATCCATAAGGCGAGGAGGATACACAGATGAAATAAGATTGCCCCATATGTTTATACAGGTTGAAGAATACATGACAGTTCATTATAATTTTTTCTCTAATTCTGTATATGTTTGAAATCTTCCATAATTAAATATTTTAATAAATGTCTACTAATCCCAAATGTTGACAAAAGAATCAACATTTCTTACACATTACTATTATGAAGACAAAGATAAAGAGCTAATAGTTAATCAATCTCTCTTTATATACACATCAAATACAATAATTCCATGACACGTTATATAACCTAAAGAAACATGAGTATCATGATTCATGAACTAGACTATGCATAAAATCACTGTTTACCGTAGCAAGAAAGTACAAATAAATGTCTCTGATCAAAAATATGGATAATTAGCTGGAAATGGTCGTTTAATTCTAGCACCTGGGAGGCTGAGACAGGAGGATCAGTTTCAAGACCAGCCTCAGCAACTTAGCGTGGTGGCACACACTTGTAATCCCAGTACTTGGGAGGTTGATACAGGAGGATCCTGGTTCACTGCCAGCCTCAGCTACTTAGTGAGGTCCTCCACAACTTAGTGAGACCCTGGTTCCCTGTTTCAAAATAAAGAATAAAAAATAGGACTGGGGGTGTAACTCAGAGGTAAAATGCCCCTGAGTTCAATCCCCAGTATAAAAAAAAAAAAAAAAAAAAAGAGCCGGGCGTGGTGGCGCACGCTTGTAATCCCAGCATTTGGGAGGCTGAGACCAGAGGATCCGGGTTCATGGCCAGCCTCAGCTACTTAGTGAGGCACTCCGCACTTAGTGAGACTCGGTTTCAAAAATAGAGAATAAAAAAATAGGGCTGGGGGTATAGCTCGGAGGTAGAATGCCCCTGAGTTCAATCCCCAGTACGGCAAAAAAAAAAAAAAAAAAAAAAGAAA
>PVLC010000786.1:0-28799 GCA_004027655.1 Graphiurus murinus
ATGCAGGAAAATGGAAATAAACCCCACTTTCTCACCCTGCACAAGAGTCAACTCAAGGTGGATCAAAGACCTGGAAGTTAGGTCGGAGACCTTGCAGCTACTTGAGGAGGGCATAGGACCAACACTTCAACACATAGGCACAGGTAAAAACTTTCTCAACAAGACCTCCAAAGCACAAGCAACTCAAAGGAAGATCAATACATGGGATTGCATTAAACGTAGGAGCTTCTGTGCAGCAAAGGAAACTGTCAAGAACCTCAACAGAGAGCCTACAGAGTGGGAGAAGATTTTTGCCAGCTACTCTACAGATAGAGGTCTAATATCTAGGATATACAAAGAACTCAAGAAAATCACAACCAAGAAAACAAATAACTCAGTTAAAAAATGGACAAAGGATCTAAATAGACACTTCACAGAAGAAGAAATACAAATGGCCAATAAATGTATGAGGAAATGTTCCACATCATTAGCAATCAGAGAGATGCAAATCAAAACCACCTTGAGATTTCACCTAACCCCAATCAGAATGGCAATCATCAAAAACACGAGCAACAACAACTGCTGGCGAGGATGTGGAGAAGTGGGAACTCTAATACACTGTTGTTGGGACTGTAAACTATTGCAACCACTTTGGAAAACAGTATGGAGGATCCTCAGAGGAATGGGAATGATCCTACCATATGATTCAGCAATACCACTTCTGGGTATCTACCCAAAAAATCAGAAACCAAACTATCAGACCAATGCATGTGTATCTATGTTTATAGCTGCACAATTCACAATAGCCAAACTATGGAAGCAGCCAAGATGTCCATCAACAGACGAATGGATTACAAAACTATGGGATATGTACACAATGGAATTTTACTCAGCCATAAAGAAGACCAAAATCATGTTCTTCGCAGGGAAATGGATGCAACTGGAAAACATTATGTTAAGTGAGATTAGCCAGTCACAAAGAGTAAGGAAGCATATGTTCTCCCTAATATGCAGATGCTAGGGAGAAGATGGGACATAAGAGGGTCTTCAGACGGAAAAGGAGAGACCCTCGATAAACAAAGAAGTTGATTTAACCGAAACGGATTGACGGGGGGGGGGGGGACACCCTAATGTACATCAAGGTTACTCACTAAATTGAACCTGAGAGGGAGGGAGGGCGAGGGAGCAGGGTGGGAATTGGGGGAAGGGGACAAATGAGAAATGCAGGCACATATATTGTTTTCAATTTGTACCTAACAAAGATGCCTGCTGACAATGTACGAATAATTATAAAAAATAACAACAAAAAAATAAATGTTCACATAGTTACATATATATGTAACTATGTGAAGTTATGCATATGTGAATTAACTTGATTTAACTATCCTACAGTATATACATACATCATACCACCATGTTTTAGATCATGAATATACATGATTTTGTCAATTCAAAACCAAAAGCATTCTTTCAAAAAAAATTTTTTTTTCACCTCAAAAGAAACTCTAACCATGACGCAATAATGCCGCCTTACACTTTCCCTAGGAAGCTATTCTTAACTGTCCTAGGAACATTTGTTATAATTTCTTTAATGTGTCCATGGAACTCTACTTACATACCTGTTATTCACTCTTTGTAAGGTAAGTTTACATCTTTGTTCCTCTCTCTGGACTGGAACTTACAAGAATACAATCATACCAGTTGCAAATACCATTTGTGTGTCTTCTTTTATAATTTATTAGTAATAATTAATGATTAAATTATTAAGATAAATAAATGGAGAAGCATATTTTATTTATATAGATTTATATTTTATAGCCAGTAGAATACACTTTTTATCCACTTGACTGAATCTAGACAGCCAAAAGAATAAAATATTGACACACCCAATCATAGAAATTAAGGGAAAGATAGAATTTGATATTTAAAAAATAAAAGTATGGAGAATAATATAAGATTAGAAGCAATAGAAGAAAATCACAAAAGAAAATTTTAGTGCTTCAACTACAAATATTAAATATTTCTCAAAGGGTCAAACAATGCAGTGGTAAAAATATTTTCTATAAAATGGGGAAAGTAAATGTTAACATGGTAATTACATGAAGATCTAATATTAACTCTAATATCAACTGAGAAATAAAAAATTAAATTTAAATAAAAATTAGGCAAAGGAAAGACAATTCAGAAAAAATTAAGTAAAACAAGTATTTGATAGAAAATAAAGTTGAAAACACATTGATATTAAATAAATATAATTTAATAAACTTCCATTTTCATCTGTCAAATTTGCCATAGTTTTATTGATAAGTTCTATGGCTTGTCCAAAAATATTTAAATGAATTTTGTAGAGGAGATTTAGTCAACCAAAATATCCAAAGACAATCCCGTTCTCTAGGTGAGTACATGACTATCAAAAGTCATCAATCAGAAGATGAATTTTGTATGAATCTTTCATTCAATCAATCATTTAATTATTGGAATGTAATATACATAATATATAATTATTTTTGTATAATTAAATATCTTGTTTTAGAAAAAAATCTTTGACAACAATTTTTACAAAGGAAATAGTATAGTTGTACTTCAAGCCTTTCTATATAACTATCAAATACCAGACTCTACTAGAAAATGAAACAAAGCAAAAATCAAACAAGCCAAGGAACAAATGGGTAGGTTTCCAACCCGGGCTTCCTGATGCCATATTAGTCAGTTGCCATAAAGATCACTGACTAAATATACCCTGTGGGTATGGGAGACTCCTGGGCCCTGAACAGATTTTTGAGTTAGTGATAACATTCCCTCCAGTTACTTTATTGTGCAAGGGCTGACAATGGCATTTTTTGTCAGGAAAATAAACATTTCAGTTGACTAAATCTTTTTCTTAGTATTCTAGTAAAGAACATCACTTCTAATCCTTAAACTTTGTTTGCTACAATGACCAATGAGACCCTGGTGTGGCATAAAGGTTGGTTTTACATATTTCTGGTGGCAATGTAAAATATTAAATTTAAAATATATTTGACAGTCAAGATGAATAAAAATATCATTTTTTGACTGATTAATGCTTGCTTTAATAATATATAATTAGTAATTTCTCCCCAGGAGTCTATCATAAAGATGTAATCCTATACATTGAAAAGTGAAATATAGTCAAGTGTTATGTAAAATTAGAACAGATATAATCCAATTATCCCATATCATGGGATACACAGCCCATGTAACAGTTTCTTGATGGAATAATATGCATTAAATAAAAGTAATGATTTTGAAAAATATGTGACAACATGGAAATATTTGTGGCACATGATAATAGTCTCAATCTGTAAAAGTGTTAAACTATATGTTTAGTGTGATCACAACTAGATAAAATATACATGTGTAAGGAGAAAGAGTGGACGTAATAAATTATGAAGTAGTATAAAGACAGCAAAACTCATAGGGTCATATTTTAAACAGTTTCTCTGTTTCCCACATTCTGTATAATATGGTTACATTATTTTTATTTAAAATAAGATAAGTGAGAGGATGGCAAACTAATAGTGAAAAAGCATATATTTATTATATCTAATTATTTTTTAGGCCAATGACTTCAAAAAGAAACCATCTGTTGGCAGCAGAGCGGTCACCCTACATGGAAATCAATCTCTATAATTCCATAACTGAAAGCTAGTTAGAATTGTTTTCTGATATGTAATTTAGTCACACGGAAAGATATATAATGAATCATACTAATTTATATTGAAAAGCAAGCCCTATTTTCTGCTGGTATTAAATGCATATTTTCCCTTCAACACTTCAGTTCTTGTTCAGCTTGAGAACGCCTATTGCCCTGAAACAATTCAACGTACACAGAAAATTTCCAGGCTCTGAGGACTCTCTGAATCCAGCAGGTTCACCAGAGATGGAGCTGAGAATAAGGAAGATCCTGGAAAAACTAAACCAGCTGATCCCGCCCAGGCCCTTCACCCACTTAAACACCACCACCAGCGCCGCACACAGCAAGGTCACCATCCTCAACCCTCGAGACACATACTGCAGAGGGGACCAGCTGCACCTCCTGCTCGAGGCCAGGGACCGCCTGGGACGCAGGAAGAAATATGGCGGGGACTTCCTGAGGGCCAGGATGTCCTCCCCAGCCCTGAAGGCGGGTGCTTCAGGAGAGGTGACAGACTTCAACAATGGTACCTACCTCATCAGCTTCACTCTCTTCTGGGAGGGCCAGGTCTCCCTGTCTCTCCTGCTCATGCACCCCAGCGAAGGGGTATCAGCTCTCTGGAGGGCCAGGAACCAAGGCTACGACAGGGTGATCTTCAGGGGTCACTTTGTCAATGGCAACTCCCAAGTTAGTACTGATTGTGCCCTGGTATTCAACTCAAGTGCTGAGCTGTGCCAGTACCTGGATGCTCGAGACCAAGAAGCCTTCTACTGTGTGAGGCCTCAGCATGTTCCCTGCACTGCACTCGCCCACATGCACTCCAAGAACAAGGAAATTTCCTATCTTAGCAAGAAAGAATGGAGACTTTTCCACAGGTAAACAGGCCTTCAAATACAGTAAGGGATGCAGAAAGATAGAGTTCAGATCAGACCAAGCTCTGTTTAATCAAACTCCCTTATCATGTTCAATTGATGTTGACTAATCAGCCCATCTGGTGGTATGTTCATGAGAACAGTAATCTAGATTCAGTAATGTTTTATAAACCAGTATTTCCTATCATGTGTTTCATGGAAATCTAATCCTACACAGTATTAATAGATGCCATGCCCCCTCAAGGGTGAGTAGTATCTTTATTCACTTTATGTTACCCTTTAATCCAGTGAATCAGCAAATCCTATAAACTGTTCCTCCCAACCATCTCCTGCACCTACTCATTTCTGTTTTATCACTGTAGACTCTGCTTGTGTAATGTTGCTGGGCCTTACCTAGATTGTTGCAACAATTTCCAAAGCTGGTTTCTCTGCTCTCCTTTAGGCTTCTTCAATCTATTCTCTACCTAATGTCTCTAAAATGCAAATATGTTATTTATGTTTCCTTGCTTAAAACCCTCCAGGGTGAAATTCAAACCCTAATAAGTTTACAAGGACTTGCCTAATTCTGCAGCCTCTGGTCTCACCTTTCCACCACTTTGCTTCTCTTAGTCAAACTGAACACCTTTTATTTGTAAATGGACCATGTCCTCTCTCAGCTTTTGCACTTCACACCCCTTGGTTTATGCATCATATCCTCCTGGAAGCACTCCATATCAGTGGGTGAAGTGTTAATCCTACATTCTTCTCTTGCACTTTGATTTTTCACAAAATGATATTTATTGCAGTACTAAATTTGCATATATACATATATATATATATATTACAAATTCTGCCACATTGTAAGCTTTGAGAAGCAATAAAGGTAGCTCTTTCTTCACATTCATTCACTCGTTCAATTTATAAATAGCACCTTCCATCTTCCAGACACAGCTCTAGGGGTTCGGAATTAACAGTCTAGTGGGATAGAAAGACAGTGAACAAATAAATAGATTTGTAGCAGAAAGTCATCAGAGTAAGGGACCTGGATATGACAGTTGACACTATTTTAAAAGGTCAGGTGAGGCCTGTCTTGAGTAGCAAACCGAATGCAGTGAAGGGACAAGCCATGAGAGTTTTTGAGGAAATACCATTCTCAAGAAGGGAAATAATAAGACCTAAGGCAAGAGCATGCTGAGGTGTTGTGGGAACCGTGAGCAAGGCAGGCAGGGCCTCAGAGGCCTTCCATGGGTATCAGGAAGCCATTGGAGGGCCACTGATTTGTCTTATACATTCAGCACAATGACACTAAGAAAGTTCTTGATAACTGTGCCGCAAATGAAAGAATAAGCAAAATACAGCCAGCCTGGGAAAATGATTACATAGGTTTCTTTGCAGCTGGACTTCTCAGAAACTTTATGATGTATCCTTTCAACCAGGTATAAAACATCTTGAAGACTCGCTGGACTGCAAAAACATTTGTTTTATTGATCCATTTTAAGAAATTCTGGTTCCACAGATTGGGAGCCGTTGTTGTACAAAGGTCTTGGTTTTCTGACACATGTTCAGAAAAACATGATGGATAGAAGCACCTGGAAATTTAACTTCCTGTTTTCCCTATCAATCTCTTTATTCTGTGGCTCAGCCCAAAGAGGTGAGCTCTTCAAATAAAACTATTAATAACCATAGAAAAAATTATCATGGAGACATAGCGAAAGGCTTTTTTTCTTTTTGTTCTGAAAATCTCAAAACCATGTCTTAATTTTTAAGGTGGGGGGGGCCACTTGTGCCTGATTCCATGTTTCCTGTTGGCCACCTCTGGGTCCCTCTTGGGTCACCTGGGCTGGAGGGACCATCCTGGCACTTTCTCACTATGTCTCAGGAAACCCGAAGCCCCTGGTCTGGCCGATCTGCATCCATTTTGAGTCTTAATCATGCTTCTCAAGTGGGCTGTGCTCATGATAATCACATCTTTACTTCCTAGTAGACACATTTCTCCCCAGATCGCTGCTCTAGTCAAACACAGAGGCAGAGATCTGAGTCTCCTCACAGTACTTTAGTGCATGTGCGAGGAGTAGTTGCTTCACAGATAATTACATATCTTAGAAGTCTCAAGGACCATTCTGTGACTAAGTGCTAGGGCCCATTCTAAGCCCCAGGCCAGGTTCTGGGATATCTTTCCTTCCCATGAGTCCAGAGGCTACGCCTATTTCCCTTTCATTTCTAACATGTAAACACATTTTCTTACTAGGTTTCTCTCCTCCAACCCTTGCTGAAGAATCAGAGATTTTACCTCTTCAGCTACTCATATTCTCAAAGTCTAACCAAAAGTCTTCCTTCTTTTTAATATAAGAGCTTTATGGATGATTATGATGGGAAAATAAATAAGCACCACTTGAAGAGACATATAGGCAACACAGTTGTTCCTAAGTCTTTCAGTTTCTAGTCTAATGTTACAGACCTTTTTCTAATATGTAATGCATGCACATACACAAAGTTACAAAGACAGGAGACATTAAAATGAATGGCTTTAGCTGAGCATGGTGGCACATGCCTGTAAACTCAGTACTTGGGAGGCTGAGACAGGATTGCAGGTTCGAGGCTAGCCTCAACAACTTGGCAAGGTCCTCCACAACTTAATGAGATCCTGTTTCAAACTAGAAAATAAAATAGGGCTGGGAGTATAGTTCAGAGGTAGAACATCCCTGGGTTCAATCTCCATACCAAACAAACAAACAATCAAACATTCCATCAGTACATATATTTTAACTGTAATTTTATTATACTTTCAAACTTTGGCTTTGATGACCAGATTTACAAGGGAGCCAGGTTCCAGTCTCTTTTATTCTCTTCAACCTTTCCCTGGGATAGATGAAGGAAAATGAATGCTTGGCCAGGTTCGAATTTCTTACTGAGACAAATCTTAATCATGTGCCAAAGTGCACATGAAGATCTAATGGGATCTTCTGTAATAATAATTTCAACCATTTATTGAGCACGCACTGTGTATCAGGCTTTGTGCTACATATCTCCATTATATTATTCCTTTAATCCTCAGGAAAATACTCTGGAGTGACTTATTATACTCAGTCTACAGATAAGGAAATTTAAGCATGGGCACATTAAGTAGGTTAACCAAGGTCACAGATCTAATGAGCTGCAAAGTCATAATTGGGATCCCAGTCTACCTAATTCTCAAGTCAGTGGTCATAGTCCTGTCTCCTAGGACTTTCAACACTCCAGGTGGCCATCACTCTGTAGCCACTCTGAACTTCCAGTTCTCCAGCCCTATGACTCCCTTCATGGAGGAATATTATTTTTAGTTGACTTAAAAACTCCTTTCCTGGGATTCAAGCAATCCCCTTCAGCCTTGGAAAATATTCCTTTTGTCTTTCCTGGAGGCTTCTGTGCCTTTGGGTCTGAAAGTCCCATTTTCCTCCAGATGGAGTTAATTCTGGTAGAATGAATTTGTTTTGACTACATATAATCACCACCTTAACTGTTGGTACTGAAACCTTGAGATGACGCTTACTGTGCTAAGCACTCAGAGCATTATTGTGAATAAGAGTGACCTGATTCTTGCTCTCTAGGGGAGAGCAGATTATGAGAAATAGATTCCTGGGGATTTGTGAAGGTGAAGAATGGATGAAGATAAATTTGGAGAGGTAGACACTCATGGGAGGTTATATGTTGGCTGGTATCCTGAAGGTTGATGATGAAGACTCATGGAAAGAATAAAACAGGCACCAGAGAGGTTAGTTGGACTCACCAAAGGAGCAGAAAGCTCCAGATTTACCCAACCTTCAGCTTCACCCAAGAGCTTGTTAGAAACTCAAATTCTTGAGCCTCAGCCCAAAACTACTGAAGCAGAAATTCTGCAGGGAGAAGGGGGAGGCTCAGCAGTCTGATTTGTAACACATATTCGGGGTAATTCTAAGCCTGCTTGAGTTTGGGAAAAATTGGCCTAGAAAAAGGTTGACGAGGGCTTGAATGTGGCAGTGGTGAAGAGAATAGCTTGTGGTAGAAAACCATTTAGAAGGTAAAATTAAAGGATGGATGGAAAAGTGTGTGTGTGTGTGTGTGTGTGTGTGTGTGTGTGTGTGTATACACACACAAATAGATTTTCTTGATTGCATATGGATGGCAAGTGGCATTCTCTGGATTTCTACTTGCTACTAGCATGGGAACAGTTTTCCAAATTTTTTACACAGTTGCTTTCCCCAGAGTATCTTAAATGCATCAAAGTAATTTTTAAAAAAAGCATTTGCAGAGAGTTAAGCCAACTTCTTTTCCCATTTCTTGAAGGTCCAACATAGGAGTTGAAATTATGAAGAACTTTACCTCCTTCCAGGTCTTACCATGTAACAGTAAGTCTAATGTGCTCTTGTCTCCACCACTCACAACTGACTCATTTAAAGGACTTTCTTACTTTGGGGCATATTTATTCTACATTAACCTTTTAATCTCTTATTTACTGGAACAAGTGATATCAGTCACTCTGGGTTTTGAAAAAAGGATTTTGTTCATTGAAATTATTTTCACATCAGTTTAAACTTATTTTTGTGTTGAGTCAGATGTCAAAATCTAGGAAAACCATTAATTTCAGCTGCCCTCTCTCAAATTTTATGGGCTGTTTATATTTAAACTTGAGATTTATTTCCCAAAAGCCAATAACTGGATGCTGTTGCTTTGTGGCAATGTCTCAAGGAGCTGCACAGATTCAGAGTTAGGAAATTTCTCTAGTGGATTCTCATATCTCTTTCAGTTTAACCTCTCAGAGTTCGGTGATCTAGCAATTTCTGTGGATTTTTTTTCTAGTTTTATCACATGAACTTTAGTGGTCAACACAGTCATCTCACTAATAAAATGATGTTTCTGCTGCATTGGAATTAAAGTGAATTTCAGTAAAGCAAATGGCTTGTCTTATAATAACAGGTACATATTTGCCCACCACCCTTTTTTCATGCATTCAGAAAATGTTTCCTAAGAGCCTACTATTTAGCAAAGAACTGTGCTAAATCCTATGGAGGACAGAGATAGAAATAAATCATGAACCCAGACCTAAAGCTCACAGTCTGTGAAAAAGACAGATCTTTTTTCTGCTTGGGTACCCATCATTCATGCCCAACTTTTATACCAAAGAAAGTTTGTAGACTCCTGAAACAACTTAATTCTTCATTGTACCTTTTTGCTTTACTCTTGCCTGAACCGTAATTTCTACTAAAGTCAGGCAGATAGCAAAAGACTGTTATTTTTTGGAGTCACTGACAAATCTGATGTAACTCCATATAGATAAAAGTAAACTACTAAACTTATACCTCAAACCCTCAAACCCCAACAATGAAAGTAGATGACAAAAATGTGCTGGGTTTTTTTTTTTTGTCTTTTTTGTTGTTGTTTGTTTGTTTTTGGTACTAGAGATGGAACCCAAAGGTATTCTACCTCCAAGTTATACCCCCAACATGATTTTATTTCTTATTTGGAAACAGGGTCTCACTAAGTTGCAGAAGGCCTCACTAAGTTGCCAAGGCTGGCTTTGAACCTGTGATCCTTCTGTCTTAGCCTCTCAAGTACTGGGATTACAAACATGCACCACCATGCCTAGCTAAAGATGTACTTTTTAGGTAGCAAATATGAAAGCAGTTGCAGAATCTTTCCTGGGTGAAAGCTCAGTGTGAGATAGTGAATACAGTTTGGGCCATTTTAATAGTTGAGTTTGCAGAACGAGAAGGTCATGGTCTTGCTTTTTTCTGCACTAGTCAGACTACACTGAGAATAGTAGTCACAATTAAACATTTAGGGATTTTTTGTTAACCAGAGAACATGATTCTGGCACACACAAAATAAACAATGTTTGATGCTTATTTCATAAATGTGTTGAAACTTCTTTTGTGGGTACATAGTTTGAGGAGGAGGAGATTTAGAATTCGTCAAGGTCAGTGGAATCCTCATCTGGACCACTGAGTACTGGTCACCTGGACCACTTCATAGCACACATTTCCTCTTGACTTTGGCTAATTATTTCACAGTTGAGTACCCTTGGGGACAAGGCGGAGCCCAAGGAGACGGTGAATGCACAAAAGAAAATGGATCTTGAAGGAAAGAGGGCAGAAATGTAGATGAAGAGAAGGGGGAAAGGAGAAGAGGAAAAGAAGAACAAAAATGAGTAAAGTGTTTCCAGAATATTTTGTGGTTGTGGAAATTACTATGTAAATTTTTATTGACAGAGATTGAGAACATAAAAAAGAAATGTCACATTGGAATGAAGATTCCTTTCCCTAGTGGTTATACTTTGAATGGAAGTTGGATTACAGCCTTTTGCAAACAGATCAAGTTCAATACAACAAAAAATATAAATGACTGCTTGGAAGGAAAACTTATCTATCTCATGGGAGATTCAACACTGCGTCAATGGATTGACTACTTCAGAAAAGTTGTAAAAAGTATGCATTTCATTTGCATTTTGAAGTTATGTTTGAATTTTGGTGTTTTTTTAAATAATTATTTAAATTCTTCACTTTCCTCTTCTGATTTTTATTTTATTATAATTTTTAATTTACCAAACTTTTGGCTTTGGGATTTTGGCAAAAAGTTAAATTTTATTTTTTTCAGTTACAGATATTAGAGTTTTTCTTCTGCATGTGTTCTGATAAAATGTTCAAAGCCAGGCATTGTGGTGCACACCTATAATTCCAATACTTGGTAGGCTGAGATAGGAACATCACAGTTTTGAGGGCAGCCTCAGAAACTTAGTGAAATCCTGTTTTCACATAAAAAATAAAATAGAACTGGGGGTATAGCCTGGAGGTAGAAGTCCCCTGCTTTCCACCCCCAGTACCACACACAAAAAAAAGTTCAAAACTTCTGTGAAATTGTGATGTATCTGGTAAAATTCTCTACCTAAACTATAATTCTATAGTTAGAAGTGACCTTGATTAGATTTCACAGATACCGTATGCATCATAAAGTTGTATTTTCCTTTTGTTAAAAGAGTTATTGATTTGTTTTCCATCAGCCTTAAGACATTTTAATCTCCATGGAACTGGGAACTTTAAAACAACTGCTCTTCTGGATGCCAAAAGACAGATTTTGGTTCAGTGGAAAAAACATAGTCATCCATTTGTTACCCAGAAGCTGTTCTCTGTGGAAGAAGAAAAGTATATCCCACGAGAAATTGACCAGTTATCGGGAGATGGCACAGTAATTGTCATTACCCTTGGCCAGCACTTCAGACCCTTTCCCATCAACATTTTCATCCGTAGAGTCATCAATATTCAAGAGGCCATTAGACGTCTGTTCTTGCGAAGTCCAGAGACCAAGGTGATACTTAAGACTGAAAACACCAGGGAGATACATCCAAACCCAGAGATGTTCAGTGACTTTCATGGCTACATTCAGACTCGTATCATGAAGGATATTTTGGGGGATCTCAATGTGGGTATTATTGATGCCTGGGACATGACAATTGCCTCTTGCACTGATAATATCCATCCACCTTATCATGTAATTGAAAATCAGATTGGCATGTTCTTAAACTATATTTGCTAGAGGAAAATATGGAAAAATAGCACTTACCATTCTATAAAGATGACCTCATATATAATTCAAGGGTAGTTCAACACAATCCAAGATATACAAAAACCAAATTTAAAAGGAACTGAATTGTAGTTAAATATACCATTTAAACTACTTTTAAGTATACGGTTTAGTGACATTAAGCACATTCACAATGTTGTGTAACTATCACCAATGACCCATCTCAAGAACTTTGTCACCATCCAAATAGAACAAATAGGACCTCTGTGCCTATTAAACAATAATGCACCATTCTCTCCCACTTCCCCTCAGCCCCTGGCAATTGCCATCATACTTTCTTTCTCTATGAATTTGACTATTGTTAGTGTGTCATATAAATAGAACTGTTAAGTATGTGTCATTTTCTATTTGGCTTATTTCTTTTAGTACAATGTCTTTAAGGTCCACCTATGTTACAGCATGTATCATAATTTCCTTCTTTTTAAAGAATGTGTATTATTCCCTTGCATGAATATGCTACATGTTGTTTATCCATTCACCTGCTGATGGGTATTTGGATTATTTCCAGCTATAGGCCAGTGTGAGTAATGCTGCTATGAAGAGAGGAAGCCAAATTGAAAGCCATGTCTCCAATGTTGAGCTTGATGTCTAGTAAATCATCATCCACAATTTTTTTCTTTTTCTCTCTCTTTTTTTTTTTGTTTTTTTGTTTTTTTTGTTTTTTGCAGTACTGAGGGTTGAACCCAGGGGCATTCTACCTCTGAGCTACACCCCTAGTCTTATTTTTTTATTTTTTAGTTTGAAACAGGGTCTCACTGAGTTGTGGAGGGCCTCACTAAGTAACTGAGGCTGGCAGTGAACCCAGATCCTCCCTTCTCAGCCTCCCAAATTCTGGGATTACAAAAGTGAGCCACCACGCCCAGCTTAATCATCATCCATAATTTAATTGTAACATTTGGACAGCCCCAAAACACACTGCTTAAATGATTCAAGTTTAGAGAAAATGTGACCTATGGGAGAAAGCTTAATAGAATCATAATAGCAATCTTCTTGCTTTGAAAAATTACTTGAAATTTTATAGCCAACTGTTCTCTAGATTCCATTAAGACTCATGGTTCTCAATCCAAAACCCACAAGTTCATTGAGAGAAACCAATTTGGTATTATGTTGGTATACAGATGCTGAAACCCTGATACTTGCTGGCTGTATAATGTGGGATCCCTTCCAGAGGACCTCAAATGATTTCATGAGCTTTGTCTCTAAATCTTCTTCCTGTCACAATAATATCCACCCTTTCCATTAATATACTCTAGATTTTGGGATTTGTAATATTGTTATTAAAGATGGTACCCTGTATGGAGTGTGTTTTTAAGCAAGAGGAACTGAGATTGTAATGCTGTAACATCAGCACAAAGCCAGGTCATACAACTCAGGACCAGACTCCTCTAAATAAGAGAATTCACGTTAGAAATTTACCAATCACAGAAAGTGAAGGGGCATATGGTTTCTATAATATGCACAAGCTAGGGAGAAATTGGGATACCAGAAGAACACCAGACAATGGAGGAGATACCTCAGTGGAGTCAAGGAGGTGGTCTAAGAGAAGGAGAAGTGCGACGTTACCTTAACCAGTTTGCGCTTGGAGCAAGGCTCAGCCTGCTAAATAAGGGATGTGTGACATTTCTCGCTTTACATTATTTTATTCTGGAAATTTGGGCTTTGCTTCCACATTAAAAAAAGGTTTTTTAAGAGGCTCAGAATGCTGTCATCAGGAAAACAAAGGCATAGGCCTGGCTCAGAGGTATCCATTAACTCTACAAATACCGGCAGCTGAGTCAAGAGAACTTAGGTTTCTTATCATAAGACAGAAGGAAGCTTTTAGACAAGAAAGCTTACTAAACTTTAACTAGCTACTTTTAGCTGCCTGAGCAAATAGGAAAGATTTATCTAATGAATAGTTCCTCTTCGCTTTAACCTTTACCCCCTGCTCTTCCTTTGCTGTGCCTACTCTCTACTAAAAGAATAATTCATTTACACTTTTGTATTTTTTCTGCTGCTCCCCTAATCTTAGCAAACACAATAGGAAATAGCCTTTCCAGGAAAAACAAGGCTGCAAAAATTCCTTTTTTCGTATACCTTGTTGTAATGAGCATAAATATCACTCATGAGATGAATTAAAACAGATGCGTCCTTTCGGGAGGCTGAGACCGGAGGATCCGGGTTCGCGGCCAGCCTCAGCTACCTAGTGAGACACTCCGCAACTTAGTGAGACTCGGTTTCAAAATAAAGAATAAAAAATAGGGCTGGGGGTGTAGCTCGGAGGTAGAATGCCCCTGAGTTCAATCCCCAGTACCACAAAAAAAAAAAAAAAAAAAACAGATGCGTCTTAACATACATGGTGTGTAAGCATACTCTCACTCGCTCTCGACCTCATCTCAATCCCCACCTAACGAGGGACCCCCCAAGCTCTACCGCTTCTTTGAGGGGGCCCCCGGCAGAGAAGGGAAGACTGAGGTAAGATGACAGTAATAGAATTACTGTCATCGACTATGTGTACATATGTGAAAATACTAATGTCAATCTCAGTACTCTGTATTGAGAAGGGGGGAAGTAGGGAGGCAAGAGGGGCACCAAATGCTGTGTATATGTATGTTACTGTCAACATGATTTACATTATGATGTGAGGCTACAGTGCACCAATAAAAGCACATCATATAAAAAAAGAAATTTACTCCTTGTATTGAGCCACCCATTGGTTCTAATCCCTCCTATAGGAAACTTTAAAATAAATCTAATTATTTTCCAACCATTACATCCTGCATTGCTTAAATGAGTTATAATTTCCACTCCAGGGCTTCCTCAAAGTCCTTCAGCCTATTTTTTTATAGGTACAATTTCTAATTTTCTTACCATTACTCTTCAAATACACTGAATTTTGTCTTCCTCACTCTAGAACATGCCTTCCACCTCATTTCTTACCTCAGCAAATAGAATGCTCTAATGGAACTCAGCCCAGAGTAATGAAGGTCTATCACTTCTCTCCTTACAGAGTTGCTTTAGTCATATGTGGTTGTTCAAATTTAAATTCAGTTAGAAATCGATCCTTCAGGTGCACCAGTGGCATGTCAGTGTTCAATACCCACACGCAGCAGTGGGTCGGTGTGGACAGCACAATTTTGCTTGCATTTTTCTCTAGACAGTGTTTTTTAATGTTCTGTTGTTATATTTGCATGTAATTTTTAAAATTGAGTGATAGTTTATATTTTATGGTGAGGGAAAACAAGTCATTGGATATTGGTAAGTGTCAAACTTCTGATTTTGAAGCTTTTACTTCTTATTCATACTTTTAAAGACATCATGGGCCCTAAGTATTTCATAATGCTTTGTTCTTGAACTGATAGCTTTAACTTAGAGCAGATATTGACTATGCCATTAACTTGCAAGACCTGAGCAAGCCATTTGAAATCGTAGAAATGTTCTTAACTGTTATTATCAAGCCTCTTCTAAAAACCATTTATGCACAATGGAGTGAAATGAAGCTTGAAATCAATATCAGAAGGAAAAAGTCCACAAATATGTTGAAATTAAACAATGCAACTTAAACAACCAATGGGTCAAGGAAGAAAACACAAAGGGATTTAGAAACTATCTGGAGACAAGGGAAAACAAAATCATAACATATCAAAACTTATGGAATTCAGTAAAAGCAGTACAGAGAGGGATGTTTATAACAGTAAATGCCTACATTAAGAAAAGAAACAAGATTGCAGCTCAATCTTTTAACTTTATACCTCAAGGATCTGGAAAAAGAAGAACAAACTAAAGCCAAAGTCAGCAAAAGGAAGGAAATAATAAAGATCAGGGCAGAGAATAATGAAATAGAGCACATAATAAACACAATAGAAAACAATTAACAAGATTAACCATTGTTTTTTGAGGTTTTTAAAAAGTAACAAACTCTCAGCTAGACTGAGAAAAAAGAAGACTCAAATAGCTAAATTGGAAATGGAAAAGAGGACATTACAACAAGTGTCACAAAATAAAAAGAATTATAAGAAATGACTCTGAACAATCATGTGCTAACAAATTTCTTAACTTAATAAAACAAAAAAATCCCCCAAAACATAATACATAGAATCATAAACATAATTCTAAGACGGAATTATGAATAAATTTTTAAAAATGAACATACTTATAAGTAGGAGGTCACTGAAATAGTAATCAAAGCTTTCCTAACAAAGAAAAGGCCAGGACAACATGGTTTCACTGGAGAACTCTAGAAAACACTTAAAGAAGAATTAACATCAATCTTTTTCAAATCTTCTAAAGAATAGAGGAGGAGGGAATACTCCTTAAATAGTTTTATGAGGCCAGTATTACACTGATACCAAAGTTAGACACAGACAGTACAGGAAAAGAAAAACTACAAGCCAATTTCTATTCTGAAAATATATGTGAAAACATTGAAAAGTATACCAGCAATCTGAATTCAAGAGCACATTAAAATTATCAGACACCATGAAAAAGTGGGATTTATACTTGGAATATAAGAGTGATTTAACATATAAAAATCAATCAGTGTAAGGGATCACACTAATAAAATGAGGGACAAATACCACATGATCTATTTTAATTAATTCAGGAAAAGCATTTGACAAAATTTAACATCCTTTCACATAAAGACACTCAGTAAACTAGGAATAGGAGGAAACTAACACAATAAATATAAAGATCTGAAAAGTCAACAACTAACATGCTATTCAGTGGGGAACAACTAAAAAAGTTTGATTTCTGTAGGATCAGGAACAAGACAAAGATGCCCACTTTCACCAATACTATGCAAATTAGTACTGGAAATTCGAGCAAGAGTAATTAGACAAGAAAAAATAAATAAAGGGCATACAATTTGAAAAGAAAAACAAAATTACCTCTGTTTATAAATGACATGATCTTATTTTATAAAACCTTATTCTGCAAAATATCTGTAAAAACTAATGGATGGATTCAGTAAAGTTTTATAATACAAAATTAATTCTCAAAAATCAGTTAACGTCTATACACTGACAGTGACCAATCTGAAAAGGAAATTAAGAATACAGTCTTTTTTACTATAGCATGAAAAAGGTTAAAATACTTAGGCACAAACTTAATTGAGGACGTGGAAGACTTGTATACTGAAAACTATAAAACATTACTAAAAGAAATCAAGGAATATAGAAATAAATGGAAAGCCATCTTGTATTTGTAGATTGGAAGAATTGGTATTATTATAGCCAGGTGTGGTGACACATGCTTGTAATCCCAGTACTTGGGAGGCTAAGACAGGAGGATCACAGGTTTGCAGCCAGCCTCAGCTACTTAGTGAGGCCCTTCGAAACTTAGTGAGATCCTGTTTCAAAATAAAGAATTAAAAATAGGACTGGAAGTGTTGCTCAGAGGTAGAATTCCCCTTGGTTCAATCTCCAGTACCACACAAAAAAAGTTTTCATACCTCAAAGTGATCCACAAATTCAATGTAATTTCTACCAAAATACTAATAGAAGTTTTGCAGAAATTTTTAAAAATTCTAAAATTCATATGCAATATCAAGGGAATTCATGTAGCGTAAACAACAATACTGAAAAAGGAAAATTAAGTTGAAGACTCACACTCCTTGATTTCAAAACATACTTCAAAGAAATACTACTGGTGTGGTACTGGCATAAAGATAGGTATGTAGATCAGTAGAATAATAGAAAGCCCAGAATACATTTTTGCAAATATGGCCAAATGATTTTTAATAAGATTTCCAAGACTACACAAAGGGAAAGGGCCATCTCTTCAACAAACAGTGTTGAGTAAACAATATTCACATGCAGAAGATTGAAATTGGATGTTTTTCTTTACCATATAAAATGAATTCACAATGGATTAAATATCTAAAAGTAAGACCAAAAACTATTAACCTTCTCAAAGAAAATGGAAGGGAAAAGCTTTTGGACAATAAATTTCTTGGATGTGACACCAAAAGCACAGGCATCAAAATAAACAATAGATAAATGGGACTTCATCAAACTTAAAAAGTTCTGAACATTGTTGGTGGGAACAAAAGATGAAACAGCCATTATAAAAAAACAGTATGGAGGATTCCTCAAAAAATGAAAAGTTGAACTACTGTATTTCCTAGCAACCCACTCTGGTATATATTCAAACAATTCAAAGTAAGATCTGAGATACTTGTACACCTATGCACATTGCAGCATTACTTACATTAGCTAAGAGGTAGAAGGATCCCAAATTTCCATCAACAGATGGAATGGAAAAAGAAGATGTGACATATAGGTATGGAATATTATAGTCTTAATAAAGAATACCCTTTCATATGCATTCAAGGATGAACCTTCAAGATTTTTTTTTTTTTTTTGGTACTGGGGATTGAACCCAGAGGCATTCTACCTCTGTGCTACTTTCCCAGCCCTATGTTTAATTCTTTGTTTTGAAACAGAGTCTTACTAAGTTGAAGAGGGCCTCACTAAATAGCTGAGGCTGGCTGCGAACCCAGATACTCCTGTGTCAGCCTCCCAAGTACTAGGATTACAAGCCTACACCACCATGCCTGGCGAGGATATTATGCTAAGTGAAATAAGCCAGTCAGTAACAAAAGGAGCACATACTATATGATCCCATTCATAGAAATTATCTATACTAGTCAAAATAATAAAAACAGAAAAAGGAAATATGTATACCAAGGAGCGGGGAAAGAGGGAATTAGTATTTAATGGGTATAGAGTATTGGATTTGCATGATGAAAATATTCTGGATATCTGCTTCAACAATTTGAATATACTTGACACTACTAAAGACTGTGCTCTTAGAAATGGTTAACATGGTAGGTTTTGTTTTTAAATTGGTGCATTGTAATCATACATCTTTGTTAGGCACAAGCTGGTAAAGGCATATATGCACCCATCTCTCATTTAACCCTTCTACAATTCATGCCCCACTCCCTCACCCTCCCTCCTTCTCAAGTTCAGTTTAGTGATTGACTTTGATATGTTTGTGAAAGTACATCATGTGCATTAGGGTGTTTCCTCCTCTCCCATCACCTTCAGTTAATTCACCTTCTTTGCTCATCTAAGGATTCACCTTCTTTGTCTAGAGTCCCTCTTATGTCCCACTTTCTCCCTAGCTTCCTCATATTAGGGAGAGCATATGATTTTTTACTTTTTTGACTGACTAATCTCACTTAATATAATGTTTCCCAGTTCTATCCATTACCATGCAAATAACATGATTTTGTTCTTCTTTATGGCTAAGTAAAATTCCATTGTGAACATATCCCATAGTTTTGTAATCTATTCATCTGTCAATGGACATTTTGGCTGTTTTCACACTTTGGTAATCGTGAATTGTGTGGCTATAAACATAGATATACATGCTTCCGTCTGATAGTTTGGTTTCCATTCTTTTTGGTAGATACTCAGAAGAGGTATTGCTGGATCATATGGTAGGTTCATTCCCATTCTTATTAGGATCCTCCTTACTGTTTTCCAGAGTGGTTGCACTAATCTGCAATCCCATCAACAATGTATTAGGGTTCCCACTTCTTCACACCCTCATCAGCATTTGTTGTTGTTGTTTGTGTTTTTGATGATTGCCATTCTAATTGGGGTTAGGTGAAATCTCAAGGTAGTTTTAATTTGCATCTCTCTGATTGCTAATGATGTTGAACATTTCCCCATATATTTATTTACCATTTGCATTTCTTCTTTTGTGAAGTGTCTATTTAGATCCTTTGCCCATTTTTTGATTGGGTTATTTGTTTTCTTAGCTGTGAGTTTCTGGAGTTCTCTATATATTCTAGATATTAGTCGTCTATTGGAGGAGTAGCTGGAAAAAATTTCCTCCCATTCTGTAGGCTCTCAATTGAGGTTCTTGATAGTTTCCTTTGCTGCACAGAAACTCTACAGTTTAATGCAATTCCATGTGTTGATTTTCCTTTGAGTTGCTTGTGCCTTTGGGGTCTTGTTGAGAAAGTTTTTACATGTACCTAATGTTGAAGTATTGGGCCTATGCCCTCTTCAAGTAGCTGCAAGGTCTCTGGCCTGACTTCCAGGTCTTTGATCCACCTTGAGTTGACTCTTGTGCAGGGTGAGAAAGTGGGATTTATTTCCATTTTCTAGCATATGGCTAACCAGTTTTGCCAACATCATTTGTTGAAGAGGCTATCTTTTTTTCCCAGTGTATGCTTTTTGGCTCCTTTGTCAAAAATCAGTTGACTGTAAGCATGTGGGTTTGTTTCTGAGTCTTCTATTCTGCTCATTGGTTTATGTGTCTGTTTTTGTGCCAATATCATGCTGTTTTTATTACTGTGGCTTTGTAGAATAGTTTGAAGTCAGATATTGTGATGCCTCCTGCATGGTTCTTGTTGCTAAGAACTACTTTGGATATTCTGGGCTTTTTGTTGTTCCAAATGAATTTAAGGACTGATTTTTCTATGTCTGTGAGGAGTGATCTTGGTAATTTAATTGGTGTCACATTGAATCTGTAGATCACTTTTTGGAGAATGGCCATTTTGATGATATTTATTCTGCCTATTCAAGAGCATGGAAGATCTTTCCATCTTCTAAGGTCTTCTTCAGTTTCTTTTTTCAACTTTTTATAGTTTTCCTTATAGAAGCATTTTACCTCCTTGGTTAGGTTTATTTCTAAGTATTTTATTTTGGGGGGGTGCTATTTTGAGTGGAATTGTTTTCTGGATTTCTTTTTCAGTGGATTTATGGTTGGCATACAGGAAAGCTTCTGATTTTTTAAGATTGATTTTGTATTTTGTATCCAGACACTTTGCTGAATTTGTTGATCAGTTCTATAAGTATTTTTGGTCTTCTAAGTATAGTATCATGTTATCTACAAAAAGGGATAGTTTTAGTTCTTCTTTTCCTATTTTTATACCTTTGATTTCCTTCTCTTGCCTTATTGCTGTGGCTAGAGTCTCAAATACTATATTGAATAGAAGTGGTAATAATGGACATCCTTGTCTTGTTCCTCTTTTAATGGGAACTCTTGCAGTTTTCCCCCATTTAATCTGATGTTGGCTGTGGGCCTATTGTATATTGCCTCTATCATGTTGAGGTATGTTTCCTCTATTCCGATTCTCTGCAGTGCTTTTAGCATGAATGGGTGTTTGGATCTTGTCAAATTACTTTTCAGGATGAATTGAGATGATCATGTGATTTTTGTCTTTAATTTTGTTTATGTGGTGAATTATATGGATTGTTTTTCATATGATGAACCAGCCTTGCATCCCTGGGAAGAACCCAGCTTGGTCGTGGTGTATAATTTTCTTGATGTGGTTTTGAATGTGCATTGCTAGTATTTTGTTTAGCAGTTTTGTGTCTAAGTTCATCAGTGATATAGGCCTATAGTCTTCTTTTCTTGAGCTGTCATGATTTGGCTTTGGTATTAATGTACTGTTGGCTTCACAGAATGTGTTTGGGAGAGTCCTGTTTCTTTCTATTTCATGGGATAGATTGAGGAGTATTGGGATTATCTCTTCTACGAAGGCTTTATAAAATTCACTTGGAAATCCATCTGGCCCTGAGCTTTTGTTTGATGGTAAACTCTTTATTGCAGTTTCTATCTCTTTGATTGCTATTGGTCAGTTTAAGTTTTCTATATCTTCTTAATCAATTTATGAAGGTTATATGTGTCTAGAAATTTGTCAATTTCTTCTAGACTTTCCATTTTGTTGCAGTATAGTTTTTCAAAGTTGTTTCTGATAGTCCTCTGTATTTCCACACTGTCAGTGGTAATATCACCTTTCTCATCTCTTATTTTGGTAATTTGGGTTGATTCTCTATTTTGGTTAGGTTGGCTGATGGTTTATATGTCTTGTTTATTTTTTCAAGAAATCAGCTTTTGGTTTTGTTGATTTTCTGTATTGTTTTTCTATAGTCTACTTCATTAATTTCTGCCCTTATTTTCAAAATTTCCTGTCTTCTACTGGCTTTGGGGCTAGACTGTTCTTATTTTTCAAGGGCTTTGAGCTGTGTTATTAGGTTATTTATTTGGTGATTTTTCTGTTCTTCCTATGTGGGCATTCAGTGCTATAAATTTTCCTCTTAGTACTGCCTTCAAGGTGTCCCAGAGGTTTTGATATGTTGTGTCTCTATTTTCATTGGTTTCTAGGAATTTTTTAATTTCTCCCCTTACTTCTTCTATGACCCATTCCTTGTTCAGCAGTGTGGTGTTCAGTCTCCATGTGTCTACATGTTTACTCTGGGTCTTCTTATAGTTGATTTCTAGTGTCATTCCATTGTGGTATGAAAAGATGCAGGGAATTATGTTACATTTCTGAATTTGCCAGTTTTTGCTTTGTGGTCCAGAATGTGGTCTATTTTGGAGAAGGTTGCATAGGCAGCTGAGAAAAATGTGAATTCAGCTGTAGTTGGGTGAAATACTCTGTATGTTTCTAATAGGTCCATTTGGTTTATGGTATTCTTTGGGTCTTAGGCACCTTTACTGACCTTTTGTCTAGAAGATCAGTCAAGTGATGTGAGAGGAGTATTGAAGTCTCCAGTATTATTGTATTGGGATCTATGTGTGATTTTATATCATGAAGAGTTTGTTTTATGAAAGTGGCTGCATCTATGTTTGGGGCATAAATGTTGACTATTGTATTTCCTCTTGCTGAATTATTTCTTTTTCTAGTAAAAAATGACATGCTTTTCTGATAAGCTTAGGCTTGAAGTCTAAATTATTTGATATCATGGTTGCTACTCCTGCTTGTCTTTGAGTTCCATTGGCATGAATTACCTTACTCCAGCCCTTCACCTTTAGTTTATGGGAATCTTTGCTTGTAAGGTGTGTTTCTTGCAGGCAGCATATACATGGATTATGGGTTTTAATCCATTTTGCTACCTTGTGCCTTTTTATTGGGGAGTTGAGACCATTTATATTGAGTGTGATTATTGAGAGATGATTTTTAATTCTTAACATTTTGAGTTTTAACTTCTGTTGGATGTATTGTTTGTTCTTCTTTGCTTGGTTGTTTGCTTCCTGGATATTATTGTTTCTCTGGTTCTGGACATTTACTTGTTAGTTCTTCTTTGTAGTTAATCTCTTCAAGTATTTTCTCTAGTGCTGGTTTGGAAGACATAAATTCTTTCAGTTTCTGTTTGTCATGGAAGGTTATTTCCTTGTCAATTTTTAGAGATAGTTTTGCTGGGTAAGAGTATCTTGGCTCCAAGTTATTTTCTTGCAGAATTTGGAATATGCTGCTCCAGCCCCTCCTGGCTTTCATGGCTTGATTTGGGAGGACTGGAGTGATTCTAATTGGTTTGCCTCTAAATGTCACTTGGCCTTTTAATTTTGTTGCTTTTAAGATTCTCTCCTTGGCTTCTACATGAGTCAATTTTAGTATTATGTGGCATGGTGAACCTTTTCTTTGATCCTATCTAGAGGGAATTCTATATGTTTCCTGTACTTCTGTGTCAACTTCTCTATGTTTGGAAAATTCTCTGATATTACTTCTTTGAAAAGATGGTTGATTCCATTAGTTTCCACTTCTAGTCCCTCTTCTATGCCTATTATTCTTAGATTAGGTCTTTTCAAATTGACCCAGATCTCGTTGATGTCCAATTCATGCTGTTGAATTTTTTTTTCTAAATTATGTACTATGCCTTCATTTTTGGAATGGTCATCTTCTAAGAGTGATATTATATTTTCCATGTGGTCTAATCTACTGTTTATAGTTTGTATTGATGCCTTCACTTCAGTTATTGCATCTTTCATGTCCTTCACTTCCTTCACAGCCTCTCTTTGATTCCTGTTCAGGGTGTCAGATTCTTTGTTTATTTGTTCCTTTATTTCTTTCCAGCTCTCCCTGCATTCTTTTCAGAAATCTTGTATCATTTCTACTATTAAAGATCTGAATTGTTCTTCTGGTAATCTCTGCCATTCTGTGTTGGTGTGTTCTGTTATTGTGGGATTGTGGTAGCTTATTGTTTCTTTGCTATTTTTCCTTCCCATGATTTCCCTGTTCTTAAGTTTATATCTTTGCTGCTTTTGCAAGTTTTCTCTCAATTTATCTCAATTTATAGGTTTCTTATTTCTATTTTCTCTCTGAATAGTATCTTGTACTGAGTTGCGATTACTCTAGGGCTCCTTCTGCCCACTATAATGGTAACATTGGTGGGTTTCAGGTGTTGAGTTCTAGGGTCTGTTTGTTGCTTCTGTTATGGGGATTCACCTCAGAGGCATGAGTAGGACAGCTTGTGGTCTCTGTGTTTTTAGGGCTCGATGTGGGATGTGTTGAGCTATTCCTTCTATCAGCTGAGGTGAGTTTATCCTTGGTGTTTGGCAGTCCTTCCGGTGGTTCATCTCTCTGGCCCAATCTTTGAAGTAGGAATTTAGAGGTGTCTGCTAGTATTTACAAGGGCAGGTTGTGTTCAGTGGTGAAGGCTGGGTGAACGGAGAGAAGCAGCAGTGATATATGGAAGAATACAGTAAAGTAGAAGGTATGATACAGTGGAATAAGAATTTGAGTGTGTTAAGGTTATATGTGGTAGAGATTAGAGATAGTGGATATGTGGGGGGATTCTGTAGTCAATGTAGAGTATTTAGGTGTAGTGGTATGAAATGGTCTTGATATGAGACAGGGGAAAAAAGGAAAAAAGAAAGAGGAAAAAAGTGTTGAGGAGAGGAATATAGATAGGAGAGAAGGAAGGAAGCTTGTAAAAAGGATGAGTAAGAGAGCTGACAAATGAGCAAAAAATAAGAAAGCAACCAACCATACAAACAAACAAACAAAACAAAGCAATACAAAACAAATACAGAGTAAAAGAAAAACAAAAACAAGTTCAGAGCCTACTTGGCCACTGCTGTCCTCTTGGATCTGCATGGACATTTTCAGCTTTTAAATGTATACTCACTATATCAGGTTTTTGAGCATGTTTCAAGCATTCTTATTTGCTGTCTCTGTCAGAGCAGGCACAGAGTTCTCCTGGCACCACCTGCTGCAACTTTGTGTCTCTGAGCTCTCCACAAGGCCTGTCCCTGTGCTGCTCTTTGTCTGCACAGGCATCACTGGGCCACTGGAACTGGACCCAGTGTAAGCCCAAGGCTCCTCACTTTCCACAGGCCCTATCTGTGTCTCTCTGTCTGCCTTTGCTGGTGGCAGGTGTGCAGTCTAAATGTGTGGTATTTTCCAGTTTCTATGCCCTGTGTGCTCTAGGTCCCTCCAGCACTTCTGCTCCTAGCCAACTGCTAGAAGGGAGGGCAACCGAGTTTATTGTTTGCAACAGGGGCTTCTTTGACTGCACAGTTAACTTACAATTGAGTGTTGCTCTGGCTCTGGAGGGAGAGGTGAGATGGGGTGTCCCCACTGTAGGCTTAAGCTAGTCTTCCCAGGTGTTCTAGTCACTGTCGATCATGGGGGGATATACCAGCTGATTAAGGTGTGGAGTTCTGTTGTTGTTTACTCCACTTCTGGTCACTGGGTATGTAGGAGGTCGTTAGATGCCTCAGTGCTAGTAGACCCCACTCCAGGTGGCTGGCTCAATGGTGGCCACCATACCAATCAGGCTCCTTTGTCTCCTTGGTCTGCTTTCTAGGTTTTGTTCAGCTGCATTTCAATTTTCATTACTTTGTTTGCTTTTTCTTCCCTCAAGAAGTTGCTTTTACAGCAGTTTTGATTCGAGCTTTACAGCACCTGAGAAGAGGTATTTCTCTCAGTTGCCATCTTGGGCTCCTTCCTAACATAGTAGGTTTTATGTTATATTTTTTGCCACAATAACAATAATGAATGTAGAAATTAAGAATATGTCATTTTTTTAGCCAAAATTGCTGAAATGAAATAGTCTTAGTTGCTCAGTTGCCATTATGGATTGAATCCTTTATTTTCATCAGCATTGGGAGATATATTGTTTAAAACTAAGAATTCTCCATTAACAAAGAAGCATATTGTTGGCATTCTAGTACATGTGTCACTACAGACATAGTTCCTGCTTTAGTAGTACTGATTCCAGTGTTCTTCTCTAATTTATACCATGGTTCACAAAATAACTCAGATAGAAATTCTTGTACGGCACAGGATTCCAATGACAAGTGAATGTAAAAGCCATCAAGTACTTCAACATCTTATGTCCACTATACAGATGCTAAGAATTTATTCATAATCTGAATACCAACCAATCATTTTGTGCCCACACTATAAGGCCAAATATATTCTTGAACAGGCTTTTCCATTCATTTTATTGTTATTGACATTATGTTTGTATAACAGAATCATCTGTTGGGAGCCTTCTTAGTCATCAGCTTTGAGGTCTATATTCTAAATGCACAATTCTGCTTGGTTTGTTTGCCATCAGCTTCTCCTGATGCTTCTCAACATCGAAGAAAGAAACTGCATTTTGCAGGAAGAAGCCTGCTGGGCTAATAAAAACACCCCAGCAGAAGTCTCAGTCCTCCAGCTGGCCCTAAAAGAAATCCAGCACCATTTAGAGACTTCAACAACATAGGATTATCACATTGTGCCAGTTCAAGTAAAACGCTCCTCTTTTGACAGTCAAAAAGCCAGAAATCCAGGACTACCAACCAGTGCAGGATTTGTGGGTCACCCTACATTCCACTGTGCCTAACCTGTACACTCTTCTAAATTTGCTCCTGGCTGCTGTAGACTAATTCACATCTTGGACTTAAAAGATGTTTTCTTCAGTACCCGTCTGACTCTTGTGAGCCAAGAACTATTTGCCTTTGAATGAAAAAACCCAGAAGCTGAAACTAATAACCAATACACTCATACTCAATTGCCTCAAGGGTTTAAAAACTTCCCTACTATTTTTTGAGAGGACCTGGACTGTAATCTCAAGTCTTTTCCTTCCTGCACCTTGAGCCACACCCTCCTTCAGTATGTTGATGACTTTCCCCTCAGACGTGAGACACTTGAAGCCTATGCCAAAAAATCAGGTCAGCTGCACATTGTGGTTACAAGGTCTCTGAAAAAATCCCAGATCTACCAAGAAAAAGTGGAGTTTCTCAGATTCACTATCCAAAAAGAAAAGAAACTGCTGTGGGCAGGGAAAAGGGAGACAGTCCAAGCTATTTCTGCCAACCAGAAAGTCCTTCAAGAATTTTTGAGAGTGATAGGGGCCTGTCACATTTGGATTACAAACTTTGTTGTCACAGTAAAATCCCTTTGTGTGAGGAAAAAAAAGGAACAACAATAGGCCTTTCAACAACTTAAAAGACAACTTCTAAAAAGTCTTTCACCTTGTTTGTCTCCCAAAAAAGGAAGACAGCAGTCCAGGTCTTGGTCCAACAACCAATGCTAGGCTTACCCTATGAGAACTCTCATATCTCATATAAAGGTGTCACATACTTCGAATCTAGTCATCCTACTGCCCCACAGCAATGATCCATTAAACTAGGACTGTGAAAAAGCACTGATGCAAATCCACCCAGTGAGGCCAGACTTAAAAGCAAACCATGGACCAACTTTTGTCTCAAAAGCTACCCAGGATGTGGCAGTTGTTCTGGACACCACCTGGGAGATGCACGCCACATATAGACTACAAAATTTAGGCAAAATAACTAGGGCTGAAAAAGCTGGGTTTAAAAAAAAGAACGGGGAACCTAGTGAGGCCCTGTTTCCAAATAAGAAATAAAATTGGACTGGGAGTGTAGCTCAAAGGTAGAATGTCACTGGGTTCAATCCTCAGTACCACAAAAAAGGAGGGGGACCTAAAACTGCTACATTTCAGATACCAAGTTGGCTTTCTCTTTTCCACTTCTCTTTCTGTTTATAGTCTATTCAAGGTTGCAGTCTTACCTAAAATGTAAAAATATGAAAAGAAAAACTGTAGCTCTTTAAAGTCCAAGCCACTGTAAAACTTAGACTGTTTTAATTTCTTACTTTGTTAAAAAAAAGTACAAAATTATTTCATAATGTAAAGTCAAGTCACATGGTGGCACATTCTTGTAATCCCAGTACTTGGAACACTGAAACAGGAAGATTGTAGGCAGGTTTGCAGCCAATCTCAGCTATTTAGTGAGGCCCTCTGCAACTTAATGAGACCATATTTCAAAATAAAGAATGAAAAATAGGTCTGGGAGGTGTAGCTCAAAAGGTAGAATGCCCCTAAGTTCAATCCCCAGTACTGCAACCTGCAAGAAACAAAACAAAACAAAACAAAAAAATAATAAAATGTAAAGTCAAGAAGATTATGGCAGAAAGGAGCAAATATGTTGGAATGAGAGAGAGATGTAAAGAAGATACATGAGTATGAGAAATTTTGATAAGGAAGGATAAAAGGAAAGGAGAATATTTTAGAAATTAGAAATTAAATTGGTAATGTTTATCTTAAGATTGCCCCAAATGGGGAATTAAAAAAAATAGGATAAACTCAGAAGGCTAAAAGGAAGTCATAGAAAGTTTGAATACATTGTAGAATGTTTGTGGAGGATGAAGCTTATGAAAGAAATATTGCATGTGTGATAAAAATGATTACATTTACAAATTATTCAAAAAGTTTACAATGGGGTTCTATTAAGATAACTTCCTGTGTTTTCTACTTCTCTGTTTTCTATGGTTATTAAGCTCTAGATTGTAAATTTCTTTTCTAAAGCGAAAGTTAACTCCTGTGCAACTGTAATGCTATATTTGTGCTTCCCAAATGTTAAAAATGTGTAAAGGAGTATTAAACAAAACAACAGTCAGTTTAGCTATCCTAATCCATCACAGCCATCTGAAACCAGTAGCCCTGGGAGCCAACAGCACTAGAGATGACCCACTAGACCGCTCG